>JAWPHD010008590.1:0-113468 GCA_037043455.1 Cyrtodaria siliqua | reverse complement strand
GCTTTACTGAAGTTTTGTTGATGTTAAAATAAATGGACTTTGTCAAAAAATAAGTTTAACCAGAAATTCAAAGTAATAAAAAAAACATACTTTTGCTTAAATGCCACACAGAGTTATGGAACCTGTGTCTACCATGCAGTGTCCTTGATGGTACTGATGACATATTTCAAGTTTCACTGACCAGTGGTTGCTGAAATAACAGGACTTGGCTAACAACTGAAAACCAACCTGACGACGCAGACGTTGAGTAGATCTACAACAGCTCTTCTTATTCTACGAATAGTACAACTTAAAAAAAAAATATTCTGGCTTTCAAGTTCACGAAAAAAAATAATCTGACCAGTATATTAGGCGAAATAAAAATCCCGGCTTTATAGAAATGAAAAAAAAATATTCCGGCTCAAAGGAAAATCCCAGGCCCCCCCCCCCCCCCCCCCCCCCCCCCCCCCACAGAGATCAAAATGGTCGGTCCCTTAGATCTGAAGAGGGCCGAACAATTAGTTGTGGAGAAAATCATTATAATTTGTGCAACAAGATCGAAGAATACAACCATAATACAGTAAGTTGATATATGTTTACATTATTCTCGTATAAAGCTGCAATTTAAATGTAATAGTTACGTCTCAGAGCGGTAAACTCGATATCGAAAGTAATTATTGACACAAGGGGTGGGGTTTATTGAGATTGGCTTCTGTGTGCTACTAGCTATATATTGTTTTACAATCACATTTGTAGAAATAAGGATCCTGTCACTTGTTGGAATCACATACTTATCAAAATGAAACAGTAAGTTCAATAACGAAAGTACAATGTACATGTATTGACCCATTTTCTGAAAATAAAATCACGTGTCGTGTTATCGAGTTGTGGCATGCCGGACTGGTGGATGGTTTTCGTACAATATCAAATATTAATTTGCCCGTGTCACGTGTTGGAATTATCAGGGAATAAATATATATACACAGTAATTATAATTACTCCATGTAATTGTATACTTAGCTTAATAAAACTGTTGAAATACATTCAATAACGAAAGTACATTATAATTTTGCGCATTTATCAAGGCCGGTACACGTATGGGTTATCGAATAACATATACCAATTTAACATAAACTCAACTGAACCTCACTTCAATTATTTGAAAAGGCGTCTACTTCAATTAAAGGGAGGTTCAGTTCCATTGATGAGAGGTTCAATTCAACTGAAGAGAGATCTAATTCAATTGAAGAGAGGTATAATTGTTATTGAACCTCTCTTCAATTGAATTAGATCTCTCTTCAATTGAATTGAAAATATTCTGAATTGCATTAGACCTCTCTTCAAGTACTCCTTAATTTAAACATTACACCTGAATTTAACCTCGGTCTTATTCAACTGAAGATAGGTTTAATTCAATTGAAGAGAGGTATATTTCAGTTGAAGATAGGTTTAATTCAATTGAAGAGAGAGGTCTTATTCAATTGAAGAGAGGTCTAATTCATTTGAAGAGAGGTTCAATTCCAATACTGACTTATACCTCTCTCCAATTGAATTATACCTCTCTTCAATGGAACGCCAAATTAACATAAACTCAGTTAATTGAACCGCTCTTCAATTATTTGCAGATAGGTCTTATTCAGTTGAAGAGAGGTCTAATTCAATTGAAGAGAGGTTCAATTCCATTGCAGAGAGGTTCAAGTCAATTAACGAGAGGTCTTATTCAATTGAAGAGAGGTACCATTCAGTTAAAGATAGGTACAATTCAACATAATTGAATCTCTCTTCAGTTGAATTAGACCTCTGTTCAAATGAATTGAACCTGTCTTCATACGAATTGAACCTCTCTTCAATTGAATTAGACCTCTCTTCAAATAATTGAAGCAAATAATTGAAGAGAGGTTCAAATAACTGAGTTTATGTTGATGTGGCTTTCCATACGATTTGATAATGTAAAAGTAACCGTAAGTGGCAAGCAGTTTTTTGGTTTGGGGTCAGTAGGTCAAAGATGAAATTCATTGTAAACTTAAACTAGACATTAACAATAATATGTTACGCATTATATCAATGTTACCTAGCTATCTAAGCTATACTGATGTTTGAGATTAAGGTTTATGGCCCCTTATTTGTTTACAATTCCATTGATATTGCATTTTAAAAAGCTTAACATTACAACTCAAATAATCCTCAATATGTTTGCATGCAACTTCCAGTTTATAATGGTTACACGTTTGTCTATACAGGATAACCCTTATATAATACATATTCGATATAAATACTGAAACGCAAAAGAAACGCAACTCGGGAATTTCCGCTATAAATTGCATATACTGCAAACTTAAGTCCACATAATATTCCAAAGAAATCCCAATATGTTTTGTAAACAAAAAGTTGCAGTTAATTAGAGAAAGGACACAACTGTGATGTTGTAGACGTTTTAATCACACTACACCTTGTAGCAAGAAATTCATAAATGTTGAATTTTCTCTTTGAAAAACTGAGACGGTTCAGTACTGTATTTAACGTAAAGTGTTTGCAAAATTTTGCATCCTAAGTTTGCTCACATGCTTGAGCCAAACGCGTACTCTGTCAATAATGAAACTTTGAAGGAATACTATTTGCTCTATAATGTGTTGCTTTAGACTTTTATTCCGAAAGGAAAGGTCTTAAGCAGCCATGTACCATTCGATCAACAGCAGCATATTGTACATACAATATATAGCGGAAATTCCCGAGTTGCGTTTCTTTTGCGTTTCAGTATGCATACAAGTGAATAACCTCTCCACAAAACCGAGTCTGCTACTTTTCGCTCTTGTTTGTGTTTGAGGTTTTCAAGGGATCCCCTTTACAGTATGTATTGACATTCACCTAGTGTTTAGTGCTGTGTGGCGGTTGCAAAAATTCGCCCGACTACAAATCAGTTATGTCATTACTTACTGTTCCTTCGGAATATGTTTGGCTTTAAAGTAGAATACCGCTTAAGTCGGTACTAGGGGTCGTGAAGGTGTTATACATTATATTAAAAGTAGATATACAAGTTGAACAGGAAATGTAGCATTCAAGTACCAGTCAACCAAACAACTGCATGGAAACACACAATAATTACAGCGATAAATAAAAGGCAATGTATATGATATCATTAACATAAAATGGTGTATCACACAAATAAACTGACAGTGGCCAAAACAGCAGCAGTTTTTTTTAAACCAGGTCCTATGGTGCATAAAGCCTAGAATCAATAATCAGAGTCTATTACTTTTCTATATTATTTGTGTTTGTGGTTTTCAGGGATCTCCTTTACAGTATTTAACGACAATTACACTAGCGTTTGTTTAGTACTGTGTGGCTGTAAAAACAAAACAGTAGTGTTATTACTGGTTCTATGGAGTCTGCTACTTTTCTCTATTGTGTGTGTCTATTGCTTCAAATGGATCCCCTTTTCAGTATTTATTTGATCAACAAACATATGACTTTGATTATGAAATAAACTGTGTATTTATTAATACCCATTTTTATCAACTGAATATTCAAGTGTAACACTGTCTACATAAAAGTGTAAACATATTAAACTGGAAATTGCATGTACACATGTTCCGATTTTAATTATGAGTTATTTGAGCTTTTATAAATACAATTCCAATGTAATTACACATTAGGTATATAACCCTTAATAGTGAAATATCAAGATAGCAGAGAAATAAATATTTACATTGAATAGTGTGACTAGTCATTAATATATACGAACTCTGTCGGTATTGCGTTGGTTGTACAATATAATCAGGACAGTCATGTAGTTATTATTGTATATTAATTGTGCGAGTGTATATTAGATTATAAGGGATTGAGATGAATTGGGTTTTAAGAAATAAGAAAAAATAACGTTATATGGCGTCAAGAGGAATTAACGTTTTATTAACATGTACTTTTTGTTTGTTTTGATGCCTGTTTTTGGTTTACTGTGTTCTGTGAAAACTACTTTTCCTGTTCGATTTTTATAATTACTTTTTCAGACCTACTCTCCAATAACATTAAAAAAAAATATATGCAGAATGGTGCCTATAACTAAACTTCTCGGTTACAGGACTACAGGCTGGTTCCGCGCTGACCCCTCCAGATAAGAGTGTTTCCTTCTCATTAAACATTAAAAGAAATTATTAAACATTCAGACATAACTGGAAAGCAAAACAATAAACATTACAGGAAAACAAATCTCAGTAAACAACACAGGAAAGCAAATCATTAAACATTACAGAAAAGCAAATCAGCAAATATTACAGGAAAGCAAATCATCAGTAAACGTTACACGACAGCCAATCGGTAATCATTACACGAAAGCAAATCTGTAAACGGTACACGAAAGCAAATCAGTAAACATTACACGAAAGCAAATAATGAAACATTACAGGAAAGCAATTCAGTAAACATTACACGAAATCAAAACCAGCAAATAATACAGGAAAGCAAATCAGTAAATATTACAAGAAAGCAAATCATCAAACTTTACAGGAAAGCAAAATCAGTAAACATTGCACGAAAGCAAATCAGTAAACATTACAGGAAAGCAAATCGGTAAACATTACAAAAATCAAATCTTCAAACATTACAGGAAAGCAAATCAGTAAACATTACAGGAAAGCAAATCAGTAAAAATAACAGGAAAACAGATCAGCAAATATTACAAGAAAGCAAACGGTAATCATTACACGAAAGCAAAACCAGCAAACATTGCAAAAAGAAAATCATTAAACATTACAGGAAAGCAAATCAATAAACATTACACGAAACCAAATTCAGTATACATTACACGAAAACAAATCAGTAAACATTACAGGACAACAAATCCGTAAACATTACATGAAAGCAAAATCAGCAAACATTACAGGAACGTAAATCGGTAAACAATGCAGGAAAAAAAATCAGTCAACAATACAGAAAAGCAAATCAGTAAAAATTACACAAAAGCAATGCATTTAACATTACAAAGCTATTACAGCAAGCATGTAACATTACAGCAACGCATGACACATTACAGGAAATCATTACATATTACAGGAAAGCATTACACTTTTCAGGTACGCATTCAGCATTACATCAATTCAAACCATTAAGCATTACAGGAAATCTACTTATTAAACATTACAAGACAGCATTTAACATTACAGCAAAGAAATTAACATTACAGCAAAGCATTAAACATTACAGGAAAGCATTACACATTACAGGTAAGCATTACTGGACAGCATTTAACATTACAGGCTAGCATTACTGGGCAGCATTTAACATTACAAGAAGGTATTAAACATACCGGAACGCATTACACATTACAGGTAAGCATTACACATACATGAAAACATTACACATTACAGGTAAGCATTAAACATACAGGAAAGCATTCCATGACAGCATTTAACATTACAGGAAGGTATTAAACATACATGGAAGCATTACACATTGCAGATAAGCATTACACATAAATGAAAGCATTACACATTAGAGATAAGCATTAAATATACAGGAAAGCATTACACGACAGCATTTAACATTACATGAAAGCATTACAGGACAGCATTAAACATACAGGAAAGCATTACAGGACAGCATTTAACATATTAAACATCACAGCAAAGCAATTAACACTACAGTAAAACATTTAACATTACAGCAAAGCATTAAACTTTACATGCAATCATTACACATTAGAGATAAGCATTAATGGACAACATTTAACATTACAGGAAAGCATTACTGGACAGCATTTAACATTACAGGAAGGTATTAAACATACAGGAAAACCTTACACCTTACAGGTAAGCATTAAATGTACAGGAAACCATTACAGGACAGCATTACACATTACAAGAAATAATTAACAATTACAGGAACGTATTACACATAACAACAACATATAACATGTCACAAACATTACAAATTACATGCAAGCAGTAAACATTACATTAAAGAAAAACATTAAACTTTGCAGGAAAGCATTATACATTATAGGAAGGCAATATATCTTAGAAGCCTTAAACATTGCATGAAGACATTAAACATAACAATAAAACCAAGCATTAAACGTTGCAGAAAGTTATTCGGTTTTCTTGTCTGGAGGATATCTCAAACATCGTTAATTATAACTGATTTCAACTTTATACAACATTACAATAATGCATTATACATTACACGTATTAAACATTACAGGAAAGCATTACTGGACAGCATTAAACATATATGAAAGCATAACAGGACAGCATTACACACTACAAGACATCATTAAACATTACAACATTACAGGAACTTATTACACATAACAGCAAAATATTACATGTTACAAACATTACAAATTACATGAAAGCATTAAACATTACAGGAAAGAAAACCATTAAACATTGTAGGAAAGCATTAGACATTATAATTTTAAACTTATTTATTTTACATCGATTGTAACGAAAGCTCTATGAACTTATTTGAATCACTCTCGATGTATTCCTGGGTAGAACCAGTACTAAGCAAATGCAGATAAAGTGTCTTGCTTAGAGACACAACGCATATGACTATGGCAGGGATCGAACCCACGACTTTTCGATCATGGGTCGAACGCTCTACCACTAGACCACAGCGCTCCAAAACTATATAGGAAGACATTTTAGGAAGGCAATACAGATTAGAAGGATTAAACATTGCAAGAAAGCATTAAACATTACAGTAAAGATAAGCATTAAACGTTGCAGAAAGTTATTCGGTTTTTTTGTCTGGAGGGTATCTCAAACACCGTTAATTGTAACTGATTTCAACTTTATACAACATTACAATAATGCATTACACATTACACGTATTATACATTACAGGAAAGCATGACATATTACACCGAATTAAACATTACATGAAAGCATTAACTAGTACAAGCATTAACCATTACATGAAAGCAGTAAACATTATAGGAAGCATTAAACATTACACAAAAGCATTACTTGTTACAAGCAGGAAAGCATTACATGAAAGCATTTACCTTTATAGAAAAGCATTAAACATTACAGGAAGCACTGAATATTTCAAGCATTAAACATTACAGAATGCATCACCGGAAAGTTGTATCTAATATTCATAGTTATTCATTTTACGGTTTTGATTTTTGACAGATACCTGTATACTTTGGTTTTCATTGTTTAAGATCCAACTGTATTAATACGACCCAAGTACCGGATAATTCCCGCTGTGGTTTTTCATTTTAAATTCAAGACAGTCATTATTACGATACCAATACATGGCGTAAGTGAAATATCATTCAGTTCTAGCGACAACAACAATGTTCCACCTGAGGGTATAATACGGGCTTGCTTGGGGTAGGGATGATGTCATAACACTAATCTGTATTATATACGGACGGTCAATGAAAACGCACCAGTCGATTTTCTCGGAGATACATTGTATTACTAAAGTAATTTATAATAACTTTGTAGGTGAATAATTTGAAATTAAAGGATAGTAATTAACAGCTGCAAACACTGATTGTCTCAGAATTCATAAACATGGTGTATAATGATCAACTAAAGGCACATGGTTAAAAAAAACAAAATCACATATCTTAATACCGGGTATGTCCAACCGTTTAACCGTTCCTAGAAAATTGATACAGCATCCCGACGTCACGATAACGTCACTTGTAGCTCTGAGAGTAGCCTGTCGTTATCTTGCTCTTAATGTAAACGGATATTCAAATACTGTAATTAATAACAAATAACTTAAACTATAGACCAGTTGAATGCTTTAGGTTCGACTGCATGGTAAACAGTATAAAATGTTTATTTATTTTTTTAAGATGTCAGTTCCTGGGAGGAAAGCAAGTCAGCTAAGCGCATCGTTATCGGCAGAGTCGGAGGAGGTGTTTGAATTCTACTGCCACCCGTGTAGTCAGGAAGGACAACATCTGGAAGTCCATGGGTACTGTGTGGACTGCCAACACTATCTGTGTGCACCATGCTACAAGTACCACTGCCGACCATTACCGTTTAAGAACCATGTTCTTCTGGACAAAACAAGCATGCCGAAAACGAAGCTGCCTGCCAAATCCAAGGACATGTGCACTGATATATGTTCTAATCATCGAGGTAGGATTGTTGAATACTTTTGCGAGCAACATGAATGTTTTGGATGCAGCGTCTGTATGACAACCGGACATAGACGCTGTGATGACGTCACCTTTATACCGGATATAGCATCGTCGGCTGCAAGCAAACGAGAATATTCAGAAATGCAAATGGCATTGAACGGCTTTTCAAATGGGTTTCACGATAATTTAAGAAAGTCTAAAGAAAATATTCCTGTATTTGATCGGGTCCATTCTCAAGCAATTGATTGCATTAGGGAATTTCGGAAGAAGATAAACAGCTGTTTCAATGAACTTGAAAACAAAATAATTGCAAAGGCAAACAAGTTCAAGAATGACAATACGAAAGTTACAAACATGGTCACAGATACAAGTAACACGATGATACAGGAAATTGAGAAACTGACCTTTGACCTTGATAAGCTGCACCAATCAGATCAAAACTGCCAACTATTTGCTGAAATGAAAAATGCAAAGAGTAAACTGCAATCTTACAAAGACAGCCTCATCAAAATTGAGACGGAGAGCACATTGAAGAAGTACAGATTTAAGCCAGAAAATAAGCTCGCAGTATTGATGAAAAGCATTGACAGCATTGGGGAGCTGTATATGATAACAGACACTACGAAAAACAAAGCAACGGCGGTTGGTGAGATCAACGTTACACTAAAAGGTGACTCTATCAGCTGTGCAATAAGTGGATGCCTCGTACTGACTAGTGGTCAACTTGTCCTAGCTGATCAAAACAACATGAAAGTTAAATTGTTCGATACGAAACAAGGTGGGTTTATAACGGAACTTGTGCTTCCATCAAAACCATTTGATGTGACCGAGGTCAGCGAATGTCAAATAGCAGTGACAACGCCTCTTCAGCAGAAGATTCATCTGATAAACGTGTCGGACTCCTTGTCTCTGGACCGTGAGATTAAAGTTGACGGCCAGTGTGGTGGAATTGTCTATAGCAAGCAGAGGTTAATCGTGTCATTCGGCAACCCGGGTAAGATACAAATACTTAGCTTCCAAGGACGAGTGCTACAGAATATTGCGACAGACGACAACGGTGATTAGTTATTTAGCAAACCATATTACATTGCCATCAACCCAGATCATACTACGTTATACGTGTCAGACAATGATAAACATACGGTGACCAGTCTGACAATGGACGGCAAGGTGACGAGCGTCTACAAGGACGACGACCTGAAGTTCCCTGTAGGTCTGACTGCGGCTGCTGACGGTACCGTGTTCGTCTGTGGGAAGGGTTCTAACAACATTAATCAGTTGACGGCTGACTGCAACAAGATTCGGGTAGTATTGTCCATGGAAGATGGGGTGATATTTCCATTGTCAATTAGTTATTACGACAGTGAAGATAGGTTGTATGTAAGCAATTCTGGCACAGGTCGTTCAAACATAATCAACGTGTTTCAGTTATGAATATGGAGGGAATGACAAAGTGTGTAAATATACGAGCAACGTGTGTGAATCAAAATTCAGAAAAGATAGAAATTAAAAATTAATCAATCATTGTATGGTTACAAACTTAAACAGTCGTAACAAATCGTGAATATTAAATTAATGCAATTAGTAGTAAGGAAGTTTGGAAAATTATAATCATTTTCTCCCTCTGTAACTCGACGTTAACAGTCATGCCCTATATCCTACTTGAATGCAAATGTGTGTCATTAAAATTGATTTTTCTAAAGTAAAACATAGCTGTTACCATATTGCTTAATCGCGCTAACACCCATTGGGTCGACCTTACTATAGGACTCACAAAACTAATATCCCTAAATATACTGTATATAGCATTATTACACGTGTTCACGGAGGTAACACGCATACACTCAGTAATACGTCCAGGATCTATTTGGTCGAACTTAATATAGGACTCACAAAACTTATATCCCTAAATTATATACTGTATAGCATGCTTACACGTGTTCACAGAGGTAACACGCATACACTTGTCTTTTAAACCAGTAATCCGTCTAGGACCTATTTCATTTTAAGAGGAACACAATCTTTCCTTAGTGTTTTACCATTAGTATGCATATATGATTAGGATAACATCTTTTTTAAAAACTATCTGTTTACAAAATACATACACAGTTTTTTTTTAAATAATCACCATAACTTCAACTTAAGAAATTGAATGTTTAACAGCACTTTCTGTATTTTTTTCTTAGTTTGATAAGTGTATGTATTGTATGCTTATTTCAATGTGCAGTTTTTATTAATGAGTGTATAGTCTGTTTTACATTTTAATATAAACTAGTTGGATAAAATCTAGCGTTTAGTTTTAAATATACCATGCAATAGTATATAACGTTTAAGCCTGACAATATACAGACTTTATAACGTTTTAAGATTGTCAGAGTTATATACATGTATATTGATATCAACGTCAGTATGATATCCGTATATATTGTAATTAATATCGAATCTTGTCAAAATGCTATCCGTTAGTATTGTTATCTGTCTCAGAATGATATTCGTGTATATTGTTATAGGTGTCAGAATGATGTCCGTGTATATTGTTATCGTGTCAGAATGATATCCGTGTATATTGTTATCGCGTCAGAGTGATATCCGTGTATAGTTTAGTCGAAGTCAGCGTGAAATCCGGTGTACTGTAATCAATGTCAGAATGATGATATCCGGGTATATTGTTATCGTGTCAGAATGATATACGGGTGTATCGTAATCGATGTCAAAATGATATCCGGGTATATTGTAATCAATGTCAGAATGATATCCGTGTATATTGTAATCAATGTCAGAATGATATTCGTATATATTGTTATCGCGTTAGAATGATATCCATGTATATTGTTATCGGTTTCAAAATGATATCCGTGTATATTACATATTTGTCTGTGATTTGTATAGGAAGTACTGGGAATAGAAAAGCTATATCTACTTGTTCGCTCAACTGGGAAATATCTCGGAGATGGGAGATATTTCCCAGTACGGAACATTGCTCGGCCTTTTCCGTCAGTGGTGGGAACGCTAAATGAAGTTCCGATTGTTTTACGGACGTCGTCGGCAGATTCCACCACTAGGGAATAACGATTACGGAAATTAACGAAGAGTTCCGGTTCCACTTGTTGTGTTTGTATGACGTAACGTCGTCTTAACGTTCTCGTGCAAAGTGGTGTAAAAAGGCGTGAATCATTAGAAATATTAATGGAATATTTTAAATTATGTAATATATAGTTTAATAACCAGTGTTTTTAAGATACTGAAAATATCTCCCTCGGTAGAGAAATGGCCCCGATATGAGAACTCATGCTCCGCACTCGTTCTTATATCGGGGCCATTTCTCTACCTCGGGAGATATTTCACGTATCTCAAAACACTAGTTATTCAACTCTATATATTGTTATTGGTGCCATAATGATAATTTGCATATATTGTTATCGGTGTCAGAATGATATTTGTGTATATTGTTATCTGTGTGAGAATGATATCCGTGTATATTGTTATCTGTGTCAGAATGATATCTGTTTATATTGTTATCTGTGTCAGAATGATATCCGTGTATATTGTTATCGTGTCATAATTATATCCGTGTATATTGTTATCTTGTCAGAATGATCTTCATGTATCTTGTTATCGGTGTCAGAATGATATCCGTGCATTTTGTTATAGGTGTCAGAATTATATCCGTGTATATTGTTATTGTGTCATAATGATATCCGTGTATAGTGTTATCGGTGTCAGAATGATATTCGTGTATATTGTTATCTCGTCAGAATGATATTCGTGCATATTGTTATCGGTGTCAGAATGATATCCGTGCATATTATTATCAGTGTCAGAATGATATCCGTGTATTTTATTATCGGTGTCAGACTGATATCCGTGCATATTGTTATTGGTGTCAGAATAATAACCGTGTATATTGTTATGTGTGCCATAATGATATTCGTGTATATTGTTATCGTGTTAGAATGATATTCACGTATAGTGTTATCGGTGTCAGAATAATATCCGTGTATATTGTTATCGGTGTCAGAATGATATCCGTGTATATTGATATCGGTGTCAGAATGATATCCGTGTATATTTGTATCGGTGTCAGAATGATATCCGTGTAAATTGTTATCGGTGTCAGAATGATATCCGTGTATATTGTATCAGTGTCTGAATGATATCCGTGTATATTGTTATCAGTGTCAGAATGATAACCGTGTATATTGTTATCGATGTCAGAATGATATCCGTGTATATTGTTATCGGTGTCAGAATGATAACCGTGTATATTGTTATCGATGTCAGAATGATATTCGTGTATATTGTTATTTTATCAGAATAATATACGTGTATATTGTTATCAGTGTCAGAATGATATCCGTGTATATTGTTATCGATGTCAGAATGATATCCGTGTATATTGTTATTTTGTCAGAATAATATCCGTGTATATTGTTATCAGTGTCAGAATGATATTCGTGTACTTTGTTATCGGTGTCAAAATGATATCCGTGTAAATTGTTATCGGTGTCAAAATGATATCCGTGTAAATTGTTATCGGTGTCAGAATGATAACCGTGTATATTGTTATCGATGTCAGAATAATATCCGTGTATATTGCTATCGGTGTCTGAATGATATCCTTGTATATTGTTATTGGTGTCAGAATGATATCCGTGTATATTGTATCGGTGTCTGAATGATATCCGTGTATATTGTTATCGGTGTCAGAATGATATCCGTGTAGATTGTTATCGGTGTCAGAATGATATCCGTGTATATTTTTATCGGTGTCAGAATGATATCCGTGTATATTGTTATCGGTGTCAGAATGATATCCGTGTATATTGTATCGGTGTCTGAATGATATCCATGTATATTGTTATCGGTGTCAGAATGATATCCGTGCATATTGTTATCGGTGTCAGATTGATATCCGTGTATATTGCTATCGTGTCAGAATGATATCCGTGTATATTGTTATCGTGTCAGAATTATATCCGTGTATATTGTTATCGGTGTCAGAAATATATCCATGTATATTGTTATCGGTGTCAGCATGATATCCGTGTATATTGTTATCGGTGTCAGAATGATATCCGTGTATATTGTTATCGGTGTCAGAATGATATCCGTGTATATTGTTATCGGTGTCAGAATGATATCTGTGTATATTGTTATCGGTGTCAGAATGATATCCGTGTATATTGTTATCGGTGTCAGAATGATATCCGTGTATATTGTCATCGATGTCAGAATGATATCCGTGTATATTGTTATCGTGTTAGAATGATATCCGTGTATATTGTTACCGGTGTCAGAATGATAACCGTGTATATTGTTATCGTGTTAGAATGATATCCGTGTATATTGTTATCGGTGTCAGAATGATAACCGTGTATATTGTTATCGATGTCAGAATGATATTCGTGTATATTGTTATTGTGTCAAAATAATATCCGTGTATATTGTTATTGGTGTCAGAATGATATACGTGTATTTTGTTATTGGTGTCAAAATGATATCCGTGTAAATTGTTATCGGTGTCAAAATGATATCCGTGTAAATTGTTATCGGTGTCAGAATGATAACCGTGTATATTTTTATCGATGTCAGAATGATATCCGTGTATATTGTTATCGTGTCAGAACGATAACCGTGTATTTTGTTATCGATGTCAGAATGATATTCGGGTATATTTTTATCGTGTCATAATAATATCCGTGTATATTGTTATCGTGTCAGAATGATATCCGCGTATAGTGTTATCGGTGTCAGAATGATATCCGTGTATATTGTCATCGGTGTCAGAATGATATCCGTGTATATTGTTATCGGTGTCAGAATGATATCCGTGTATATTGTTATCGGTGTCAGAATGATATCCGTGTAAATTGTTATGGTTGTCAGAATGATATCCGTGTATATTGTTATCGGTGTCTGAATGATATCCTTGTATATTGTTATCGGTGTCAGAATGATATCCGTGTATATTGTTATCGGTGTCAGAATGATATCCGTGTATATTGTATCGGTGTCTGTATGATATCCGTGTATATTGTTATCGGTGTCAGAATGATATCCGTGTAGATTGTTATCGGTGTCAGAATGTTATCCGTGTATATTTTTATTGGTGTCAGAATGATATCCGTGTATATTGTTATCGGTGTCAGAATGATATCCGTGTATATTGTATCGGTGTCTGAATGATATCCGTGTATATTGTTATCGGTGTCAGAATGATATCCGTGTATATTGTTATCGGTGTCAGAATGATATCCGTGTATATTGTTATCGTGTCAGAATGATATCCGTGTATATTGTTATCGTGTCAGAATTATATCCGTGTATATTGTTATCGGTGTCAGCATGATATCCGTGTATATTGTTATCGGTGTCAGAATGATATCCGTGTATATTGTATCGGTGTCTGAATGATATCCGTGTATATTGTTATCGGTGTCAGAATGATATCCGTGTATATTGTTATCGGTGTCAGAATGATATCTGTGTATATTGTTATCGGTGTCAGAATGATATCCGTGTATATTGTTATCGGTGTCAGAATGATATCCGTGTATATTGTCATCGATGTCAGAATGATATCCGTGTATATTGTTATCGTGTTAGAATGATATCCGTGTATATTGTTACCGGTGTCAGAATGATAACCGTGTATATTGTTATCGTGTTAGAATGATATCCGTGTATATTGTTATCGGTGTCAGAATGATAACTGTGTATATTGTTATCGATGTCAGAATGATATTCGTGTATATTGTTATTGTGTCAAAATAATATCCGTGTATATTGTTATTGGTGTCAGAATGATATACGTGTATTTTGTTATTGGTGTCAAAATGATATCCGTGTAAATTGTTATCGGTGTCAAAATGATATCCGTGTAAATTGTTATCGGTGTCAGAATGATAACCGTGTATATTTTTATCGATGTCAGAATGATATCCGTGTATATTGTTATCGTGTCAGAACGATAACCGTGTATATTGTTATCGATGTCAGAATGATATTCGGGTATATTTTTATCGTGTCATAATAATATCCGTGTATATTGTTATCGTGTCAGAATGATATCCGCGTATAGTGTTATCGGTGTCAGAATGATATCCGTGTATATTGTCATCAGTGTCAGAATGATATCCGTGTATATTGTTATCGGTGTCAGAATGATATCCGTGTATATTGTTATCGGTGTCAGAATGATATCCGTGTAAATTGTTATGGTTGTCAGAATGATATCCGTGTATATTGTTATCGGTGTCTGAATGATATCCTTGTATATTGTTATCGGTGTCAGAATGATATCCGTGTATATTGTTATCGGTGTCTGAATGATATCCTTGTATATTGTTATCGGTGTCAGAATGATATCCGTGTATATTGTTATCGGTGTCTGAATGATATCCTTGTATATTGTTATCGGTGTCTGAATGATATCCGTGTATATTGTTATCGGTGTCTGAATGATATCCTTGTATATTGTTATCGGTGTCAGAATGATATCCGTGTATATTGTTATCGGTGTCAGAATGTTATCCGTGTATATTTTTATTGGTGTCAGAATGATATCCGTGTAGATTGTTATCGGTGTCAGAATGATATCCGTGTATATTGTTATCGGTGTCAGAATGATATCCGTGTATATTGTTATCGGTGTCAGAATGTTATCCGTGTATATTTTTATTGGTGTCAGAATGATATCCGTGTAAATTGTTATCGGTGTCAGAATGATATCCGTGTATATTGTTATCGGTGTCAGAATGATATCCGTGTATATTGTTATCGTGTCAGAATGATATCCGTGTATATTGTTATCGTGTCAGAATTATATCCGTGTATATTGTTATCGGTGTCAGAATGATATCCGTGTATATTTTTATCGGTGTCAGAATGATATCCGTGTATATTGTTATCGGTGTCAGAATGATATCCGTGTATATTGTATCGGTGTCTGAATGATATCCGTGTATATTGTTATCGGTGTCAGAATGATATCCGTGTATATTGTTATCGGTGTCAGAATGATATCCATGTATATTGTTATCGTGTCAGAATGATATCCGTGTATATTATTATCGTGTCAGAATGATATCCGTGTATATTGTTATCGGTGTCAGAATGATATCCGTGTATATTGTTATCGGTGTCAGAATGATATCCGTGTATATTGTTATCGGTGTCAGAATGATATCCGTGTATTTTGTTATCGGTATCGGAATGATTTATTGTGTTAAATGTAATTCGTCTATTTTAAAAACGGTGAAAAAAAGTTACGTAGGGCTTAAGCTTGTCACCTTCTCCGCATATTATATTCGATGAAAACTATATTTAAAAAAGCATTATATATATAATGATAACAATAACATAAATAATATACAATTGAATATTGTGCTGCTGTTGAAAGCTGTTGTATTAAGTACACGTAATTATTGCTATTGCATGTATCTGCTGTCATATTCATAAAGCTTCTTAGCAATATATTAACTTAACTCAAATTTTATCACTTTTTTAAACACATTTCTATCAATTTAAGACGTTTTCTTAATATTGTTGTTAAGGTTATGGATAAATAAAACATTCAGGTAAATATTTATCTTAAAATAGATGGTCTGTAGTGTCCGTGAGGTGTAAATAAGTATATTTAAAAATATATGAAATCTTATATTTAGATTTATTTAAGTAATATTTTCCACTTCAGTTACTTTATGAATACGGACCCTTGCATATAGAATATTAATATAGAAGAACATTTATTGTGCCTCGTCATAGGTCCATGGAGGTTCGAGGTCATCCTCCATGAACCTTACAATGTGTGCATAAATGTAATCAATTGCAATAGGTCAAACATAACCCTTGAGCAAAGACAAATAAACGTTTACTAAAACACTCCGTTCTGGAGGACAGTGCTACAAAAACATACAGTTTATATAAAATACAACATTGTATAATATGTCTATATTAATTATGTTAATCATATTACATGCATTTCGAAAGTATGGTAAATTATTGTAATGTCAAATAAGCAATATAAAAATATATCAACATGTTTAAGGAGACAATATGGAACGAAATAGTGAATTATTTGTGTTTTTAAACGTACAAAGGGTGCTATCAAATTAAACCAAATGCACATTTGACGTAAAGCATATATTAGTAGTTAGGTATTACATATTATTCGAAGTTCAAAAGAGTTCAATCAACCTCATGAATGGTAAGGATTTATTATAACTGCTGATAGCATATCTTGAGAGATCTCAAATATACATCCATGCATGGTAAGTCATTGCTAAACTTGTTATAATCATTTATCATGGACTTGATGATTATTGTAATGTTGATGTGACGAAGTCTTTTACATAGGCCCGACAATAATGGCGGCGGTTGTTTATATGTCTCAGTTCAATATAGATGTGATATATTATCTTTTATATATGTGTTAATATTGGAATTGAACTAGGATGGGATAACCATTACATGATTATGTACTCTAGTATGTTAACTGACTCTGTGATAAATATTAAAGCATTCGTTATTGTAAATACTTGTTTGTATATCGATAGGCACCTAATAAAGGAATGAAAGAAAACCTCACCGTTACATTTTATATACACGACACCCTGATGACATGTGTAACATAAAATATGTTTATAAACTATGATGCAAATAGTAATTCATTCAATTTTTTAAAACTATTATTCGCGTAAGCGGCTAAATTGCGGATGTTTCGTTTGTTATTTGATTGTAATTACTGAATTAATTTGAACGTACTCCTATTATTATAATATGGCTTTATCAGTGTTTATGCATTCTTAAATGTTCTGTTTCATAATGGGTCTCGTGAAATTTTGGAATTTTGCTGAGTAAAATGTATTGTTATCGATGTTAAAATGATTTCCAGGTGTATTGTTATCGATGTCAAAATGATATCCGGGTGTATTGTTATCGATGTCAAAATGATATCCGGGTATATTGTTATCGATGTCGGAATGATATCAATATATATTGGTATATATATGTACATGTATTGATATACATATCTAACATGGTTTATTAACATAATGAATGAATGAATGAATGAATGAAAGTCTTTATTTACAGAGGGTAACCCAATTAGTATAAACTAATCTTCCTTGGGGCCCTCTAAAGCAATATTTACATACATACAAATACATAATTATATAGCAATATAACAATCAGCATAACAAATTCAAAGTTAGCATTATTCATAAACATGATCAATGTTGATTGGTCATTGGGGAGGCCTTAAACAGCTATGTAGCATGGTTAGTTAAAATATTCAATGCTGATTGGTTATTGGAGAAGTTTTAAAATGTTTATATATAATACCTCTGACGTCAGTTACGTTAACCGTTAAGACGTCATTTTAAACGCCAGAAACAAGTTAACCGTTGAGACGTCATTTTAAACGTCAGAATGCAAAACAACAATGCAATGGAATGAGTTATTGTAAGCGATGCTACGTTCCCTGGTTCCACAACACATTTAAATAGGACGAAGCTGCATATTTTTCTCGTTTGGTGTTGCGAGATGGGCATAAAATGTAATTTGTGAGAATTTGTTTGTATTTTGTTTAATCTCTCGGCAAAATGTGAATCATGATACATAAACATCCATGTCAGATAAGAAATACATTATTTCCAGCAGGTTTATATTGTACAAGATCAAAATCTGGTGTTTGGGACTTGAAACACATCGAAACCACGGGCCTGTGGCCGTTGGTATCGATGAACTTCAAGTCCCGCCCACCAAGTATTGATCTGGGACAATATAAACTGGCTGGAAATGTTTTATTTCTTAAATACAATACCACTGACGTCATGTACGTCAACCGTTAAGAATTCATTTTAAACGCCAGAAAACACGTTAACTGTTGATACGTCATTTTAAACGTCAGATGCAAAACAACAACGCAATGAAATGCGTTATTTTAAGCGACTCTACGTTCCAAAAACACATTTAAGTAGGATGATGCAGTTTATTTGTTCACGTTTAATGTTGGTTTAAACATATTTTTATTTCGAATTAGTACATCAATACATTTAACAGTACATTAAGTAAAGGATTGGATTTGATGTTAAGAGAAGGGAATAAAATGTAAGTTGTGAGAATTTGATAAGAAATAAGATATATCCAGCTAGATCAAAACCTGATGTTTGAAACTGAAACACATCGAAATCGCGATTGTTATCAATGAACTCCAAGTGCTGCGCACCATGTATTAATCTGGGACAATATAAACCCGCTGGAAATATTGTATTTCTGAAATAACTTCATTCTAAGCCATGACGCGACGTCATCGCGGGAAACGATGCATTCATAACATCTCATACACTGCTTCTAGAGAGAGAATTCAGACCTGACAGAAGGTACTTTTTTCTGGCTAAATTGTTTGATACATTCAATCTGAGAAAGATTATGCCATTCTTTTTTAGAAAAAAATCCTTTTCGTCAAAATATGACGGCTTAAAAAGAGCTTCGGCTAAGGCAAAATTCCTTCGGTTTTTAAGCGTAAATCCAGAATCTTCAAAATGCCATATCTCGACAACCGTTCCAATCTTTTGGTTCAAATAAAGTAATTTTAAATTGATTTCATCAACAACATTTGATTTTTAACCAGTTGAAGCTATCTTGAAAATAATATCTACTCAAAAATGATATTTGTGATTTTCAGGGTCAAAATAGCAGATTTTACCATGAAAATGCCACTGTTTTTGTATATATATTAAAAATCTGCCTTCAGATGAATTAATTAACCTTATTTAGCAGTTTCTATATTTGAAACCATCAAGAAAATGCAACTTTTCAGTTTAAAAATGACAAAAAGAATTCTGAGACTATCCTCCTCAACTCCATTTTTAGGGCCATGCCATGTTTTACAATATGCTCATTACACAAGATTGCCTGTAACTGTACTATTTATATCATTTTTATGCAACCATGCAGCCAATAAGCACTGTTTAAAGTACAGATCAATGAAAATTCAATAAAATGAAGGGGGTGGGGTAGAAAAAAAACTTTTTAAAAAACATAGAAAAGGTCATATGTTTTGCCAACTAAATAATTTAATTTGTAAAATGTAATTAACCGCATACAATATTTGCATATCGTCACTAACCGTATAGAAGTGATGAACTCAATGTCAGAGTTTACCTCAACATCTTTTTCAAAACAGACATAAGCGGTTTTTTCACATCTTTTCGGAGAGATGTAGATTGTCGCTTATTGACATTTTTGCCAAACAATGTATGCAAAGCCCTCTTGAATAAGAAATGAATAAAACTTACTAGATATACCTTTAACTGTGTCAAACATGTGCATTACAGGCCAATTGTATATACCAGGTCTCAGGTATGGCTAATTTTGTGTCCACAACCCTTAATAAAAGAATTTAAAATACCTATTTTGCATCATAAAACTTTGAAATATTTAAAAATCATGAAAAGACTTATAAGAAAAGTCAAAATACACCATAATTCAACATTTCTCACACTTTCAAATCATTGTGTTACAAAAAAAGTATGTCTACCTTCACTTTTACTCATGCAGAATCTAGCCTATAGGTTGTAGAAAACTAAATACTTTCCCATAGACCTCCTGTGGCACCTGTCAGCTAATATCTCAAGAGTTATACACCAGATTTTCTTTAAATTACCTTATTTCAAAGATATTTACATCACAAAGCCTTTGAAAGTGTGAAAAAGACAAATTTTCCAGGTAAACCTCTCTGCACATGTCTGTGTTTACAAACACTGTTGAATCCGCACTGAATATTGACATGCAATTTCAATGGATGAAAAAAAAAATCATTTAATTTAATGATCCTAGCTGATGGGGATTATTTTACCTATAGTTTATCCTTCCTGAAAATGCATATTTCAATGTTATATCTGCTGACCTCTGTGAACTTTCACTTCTGTACTGAATCGTACACAACAAAAGCCGAGGCTTAAGCCAGGCTATAGTTAACTGTACGATGCCTAGAATGTATATCGAAGGTCACTATACTAGCACGACGCGCGTCAGGTTCCAGCCAAAACGAAGTTATCTTCAATATTTTGCAATGACATTGCAAAATATTGAAGATAACTTCGTTTAGCCGATAAATTTCTTTTTCTATAGTTTATTTACATTGAAGACATTAAGGCAGTGATAAAACTTTCATCTGTATTGTAAATAACAAACATGCAACGCAAATCATACATCAACACGTATGGCTAACGGCTATATTGTTTATATAGCAACAGTTTAGCAACAGTGTACTATTTTCTGTGCCGTTGCCTATCGCTAAACATAATGTCAAGATGTTGAACATACCGAAGCGTCAATAAAGGTCTCATGCCGCAATTGATTTTCCGATAAGGTTTTTTACATAATCTAGGCTTCAGCGTTGGGCAGCAGACGTTGTAGTTGGTTTAATATTTTCAGTATAGCCAAAAGCAGTCATTCAAATCAATCAAATACATAAGTTAACCAGGTTGGTGTTTTTTCTCGCTCATGTTTTGTGATCCCTATGGAAAATACAAAATGCATACACTGTCTAGCTCAATATGTGCTGCTTCGGTCAAACACTTCTGCAATTTGAATGAAACCTCATATCAACATCATCTGTCTTTTACACTGCAGATTTATGATAAAGCAAAGAAAACTAAAATTCACCTTAAATGGAGCAACAAAATAGAATTATTTTCTGTTTTCCTTTTGTCTCTGAGATTTCAGGGAGATAATAGAGGTGTGAGACCTGTACACACGAGTGGGAATCCCGAAGAATGACCAGATTGGCCGAGTTTTTTCACGATTGGAACCTATGTTCTGTAGGATAGGAAGCGCAACCATGACGCTGAGTCATAACTTCCGTAGCTTATAGGCAAACTGGACGAGACATAAGTGTTTCGTGAAATCGTTTTTTCTTGAAAAAGTCCAAGGGTCCGAAATATTGAATAAAAGAGTAACAATTTGAAGTTTTAATACTACTTGAAAGATGTATTACAGGTTATATAATATAGTTTCAGCAGAGCATAAATACGAAATTCCATGATATAATATAGTTTGCGCAGAGCAGGAAGATGGCAGATGTAAGATAATACATTTTAAACAAAACATTACGAAGAAAGTACACGGTATTATACAGTTTTCAGAAAGCATAATGAAGAAAGTGTTTATTATTAATATAATTTAGTTTGAGCACAGCAGGAAGACGAAAGTACATAACATTACGTTTGCACACAACATAAGGATACAAGTACATGGTATAATAGTTTGCGCATAGCATAAAGATTGAAGTTCATAACGTAATAACGTTTGAACAGAGCATACATATGAAATCACAGGTCATTTTAAAAATTAACAACATAAGTCAGTTTACTTTTAAATTGTTTGTGGTATTAATGCACTAAATAACGTGCCTAAGAAAAAAGGTCAGTAAATGGAAATCTACATAGATAAATACAGTGTTCGTATGTGGCAACCTTGCACAGAACAGTATCATCCTGACGACTGCATTTTATCAGTATTATTCTGACGACTGCATTTAATCAGTATCATTCTGACGACTGTTAATCAGTTTCATGGGAGTTTATCAATGATAATGTCTATTGATAAAACTACACAGTACTTCAGAATTGTACATTAAACAAGCTGATTACGTCGGGTATATAACTGGTACATTTAAACATTTAAGGGGTGATTTGCAAATATTTACTGTTTATGAAATATAAAAACACCCAATCCCTGTACCTCACAGCATGTGAAACCCGCGATTGTCTACATAGTTTCATAAATGTTGACAATGTAATTCTGTTTTATATATTTATATTATAACATCAGAAGGTTTTCCAAATAAAATATCAATATGCCGTGACTTTTTGCATTGAAAGTATCCCCCACGTGCAAAGTTTGAAGATAGTGGAATTGCGATAAGTACAACTCAGACCCCCACTTGTTACAATTGACTACAATTAACTGAAATAAATATTACATGCACTTGCGAGGTTACGCATGCTTTAATATTTAGTTGCCTGGAGCACGGTTGTCTACTGCACGTTCGACTCTGAATTCGACGATCACGGGTTGAATATTTAGTTGCCTGGACCACGGTTGTCTACTGCACGTACGACTCTGAATCAGACGATCACGGGTTGCATATTGAGTTGCCTGGACCACGGTTGTCTACTGCACGTTCGACTCTAAATCCGACGATCACGGGTTGAATATTTAGTTACCTGGACCACGGTTGTTTACTGCACGTTCGTCTCTGAATACGACGATCACGGGTTGAATATTTAGTAACATGGACCGCGGTTGTCTACTGCACGTTCGACTCTGAATACGACGATCACGGGTTAAATATTTAGTTACCTAGACCGCGATTGTCTACTGCACGTTCGACTCTGAATCCGACAATCACGGGTTGAATAGTTAGTTGCCTGGACCACGGTTGTCTACTGCACGTTCGACTCTGAATCCGACGATCACGGGTTGAATATTTAGTTGCCTGGACCACTGTTGTCTACTGCACGTTCGCCTCTGAATCCGACGATCACGGGTTGAATATTTAGTTGCCTAGACCACGATTGTCTACTGCACGTTCGACTCTAAATCCGACGATCACGGGTTGAATATTTAGTTACCTGGACCGCGGTTGTCTACTGCACGTTCGACTCTGAATCCGACGATCACGGGTTGAATATTTAGTTACTTGGACCGCAGTTGTTTACTACACGTTCGACTCTGAATCCGACGATCACGGGTTGAGTATTTAGTTGCCTTGACCACGGTTGTCTACTGCACGTTCGCCTCTGAATCCGACGATCACGGGTTGAATATTTAGTTTCCTGGACCACGGTTGTCTACTGCACGTTCGACTCTGAATCCGACTATCACGGGTTGAATATTTAGTTTCCTGGATCACGGTTGTCTACTGCACGTTCGACTCTGAATACGACGATCACGGGTTGAATATTTAGTTACCTGGACCACGGTTGTCTACTGCACGTTCGACTCTGAATACGACGATCACGGGTTGAATATTTAGTTTCCTGGACCCCGGTTGTCTACTGCATGTTCGACTCTGAATCCGACGATCACGGCTTGAATATTTAGTTACCTAGACCACGGTAGTCTACTGCACGTTCGACTCTGAATACGATGATCACGGGTTGAATATTTGGTTACCTGGTCCACGGTTGTCTACGGTCCGTTCGACTCTAAATATGACGATCACGGGTTGAATATTTAGTTACCTGGACCACGGTTGTCTACTGCACGTTCGACTCTAAATAGGACGATCACGAGTTGAATATTTAGTAACCTGAACCGCGGTTATCTACGGCACGTTCGACTCTAAATATGACTATCACGGGTTGAATATTGAGTTACCTACACCACGGTAGTCTACTGCACGTTCGACTCTGAATCCGACGATCACGGGTTGAATATTTAGTTACATGGACCGCGGTTATCTACTGCACGTTCGCCTCTGAATACGACGATCACGGGTTGAATATTGAGTAACGTTGACCACGGTTGTCTACTGCACGTTCGACTCTGAATCCGACGATCACGGGTTGAATATTTAGTTACCTGGACCGCGGTTATCTACTGCACGTTCTCCTCTGAATACGACGATCACGGGTTGAATGTATAGTTACCTGGACCTCGGTTGTCTACTGCACGTTCGCCTCTGAATACGACGATCACGGGTTGAATATTAATTAACTTGACCGCGGTTGTCTACTGCACGTTCGCCTCTGAATACGACGATCACGGGTTGAATATTAATTAACTTGACCGCGGTTGTCTACTGCACGTTCGCCTCTGAATACGACGATCACGGGTTGAATATTTAGTTACCTGGACCACGGTTGTCTACTGCACGTTCGACTCTGAATACGACGATCACAGATTCGAGCCTCACTGGTGCCGTTGAATCACTTCGGTTTGAGATTAGTCAAGACAATTACCTTAGCTTCGTCCGTCGGATGTTGATTTAATCCGGGCTGTTCCGTGTATCAGAGTCGTTTCTCCTAGCACGTTTGGAACCATAGAATCTATTCGACAGTAAGAGTAGGGCGTGCTTCTCAGATTGTTATGTAACCTTATGTTTTCTTATTTGGTTAGCAAATAGAACGAATTATTGATAGAAATGAAATAAAGCTGATTTAAGATGACCGTAAGGCTTTCTTTGAAACACGAAGTCTGAAATTACCTTAAGATAAGGCCTATTACAATATTTATACATAAAGCTTCAGAACGGGGCTGAGTTTGCATGCAGTATACACTGTTACAGTGCTGCTCTGTATATCAATATGGCAACACCAAAAACTAACCAGCAGTTTAACTCAAACCCTATTAATAGAAAAACACACCAGCATTATTTTGTTTATGAATGTAATGGTGATGGAAGATACATCCTTTTCCAAAAGACAAACAACTGAGAAAAGAATGGATAGTAAAGATAAGAAGATATGAGGGTGATTTTTCAAGGTAAGATTTTATTAATTTATTTTCAAATTCGTATCACTATTTTCATGAATAAGTTAGAACAAATTCCTTTTGTCAAAGCAATTATACATCTACTGTATGATGAATATTACACTATTTTCGTACTATAGCAGACTGTCAACACGAATTAGAAATAATATTTCAATACCATACTTCATTCAATTATAGAAGTCGGATCCCAGTTAAAAAGCATTTGAAACCCGGTGCTGTTCCATCACAATTGTTATGGACAACTGAAAAAGTGAAACATGATCAAGACCTCCAAACAAACTTATGTTGAATAAAAATGCTCCAGAAACACAACAATGGTAAGTAAAAATTAGAGTCACTCAGTCATAAGACATGCCTGCATTTTGATCGTCTCTCTGCTTTAATAAGTAAAAAATATATATGTGGAGTTTTAATAGTACAATTAATCCAGTTACCGTTGTTTTGCATTGCAACATCATCTATGGAAGCCGAAGTAAACGAAAGCAGCATATCTGAGGGAGAGCCAATCGAGGAGGGCATATTAAGGGAGAGAGTGAAAGAACTAGAGGAGAAACTAGAATCAACAGAATGCAAAACATTACAGGAAAAATTTGAAATTGAACGTTTTGGTATCTTACCTTTTTCAATTGTATACAACCTACAGCCATAAATATGCAGAGTGCTTATTATAAGACGTCAGAGGCAATTAGTTTTGTAGGAAGAAGAAGAAGCATGTTACTGTTAGATGAAATGTTCATGTTTGTGTGCAGACTTCGTGCAGGTATGTTAGAATAAGACTTATGTGTTAGGTTTAATTGCTATATTTCAACTGTAAGCAGGAAATTACTAACATGGGCAAAACTTTTATGTTTTGCTTTAGGAACAATCCCTATTTGGTTATCAAAAAAATCAATTCGCACATTAATGCCTGCTTGCTTTAAAGATATTTATCCAAATACGAGAGTCATAATTGATTGCACTGAGTTCACCATCCTTCTTCGCTTGTTTTCAATTCGCAGTCCTTTTCCAATTACAAAGGAACAAAGACATTCAAATGTTTACTTGGTATTGATCCTCATGGTGCAATAACATTTATTTCATCTTTGTATACAGGGTGCATGTCCGACATTGAAATTACTAAGTTGTCAGGATTTTTTGATTTGATAGAGCCAGGGGATGACGTTATGGCAGACAAAGGGTTTACACTTCGAAAACTAATTGCTGAAAAAGGTGCGACGTTAAACATTCCTCACTTTCTAAGTAATAAAAGGCAATTCTCTGTTGAAGAAATACAAGAAACGGAAAATGCCAAAATTCGTATACATATTGACAGGATGAATAGACGTATAAAAGAAACTCATTTGTTTGACAACCCAATACCAATAAGCTAATGTGGGTCTGTAAACCAGTGGTGGGCCATAGCATGCATAATAGCCAATTTCAAAGGCCCAATTGTTAATTCCTGGTCCTGAATATAAATCCAGCTTCAACAGTGCAAATTACAAATAAGAATTAATGTAAAATAAGTTGATTTTTCTTTTAACATTGCGCCAAGTCTCCACATCGAAGTTAATTGTTTCCAAGTGATGGTCAGTTTGGCACCACACAAAGAAATCACACCAGTTAAGACCTGTCACGGCAAGCTGAGTTTCTATTTAGCTGTAATCCACCATCCGCAATTCTTATTAAACACTTAGCGCCTACTTGAGGGCATTTGATTTATAAAAGGCCAAATGGCGGAACCATTTCAGGGTTGTACCTTGCGATCAGGACTTGCTGCTATCCACGGAGCCCAGTAGCTGTCAACTACACCACAAGGGAAATATTTACTTTAGTTTCCTTCACATTTGTCTATGATGACGCAGCAACTGGTTACATAGCTATGCCCTGACGCATTGCTTCTGTAGTCACACGCCTTGTTGATCTTAAACGTTTTACCAACTTGTGTGCTCTTTTTTACGTTTAAATATTTCACCAACTGTTGAGGCGGTGATCCTATTCTTTCTGATTTTGAACCAAAGTTTTGTTTGACTTTGAAGGCGAGTTCTTTCTTCAAAATGTTTGATTTCAGACATAGAAAGGCCTAAATTGTTTACATCGGCCATTTGAATTAATGTGAGCACACAAGAAAGTTCATTTTTCATATGGTTTTCTACGGGTAAACCTGGAAATGAAACCCCATCATAAATGTTAATGATGTAGTCACTGTCATGTTTTTGCTGGTAGCTTAAAAAGCGACCCTTGGGTACAGCTCCAAACTTGGTTGTAACAGAATTCTGATTGAGTGTTGCAATGAAGGAAGAACAAGTAGTTTTTCATCTACTTCCTTTAGTTGTTCATAACAGTTGCTCCAGTCAACAGCTTCACCGCGTATTGGGTTGTAAAGTGTAGATCTGATACTGCTGGAGGAAGTCGTCTTAGAGTAACCACATATTTCAATATCTTGAACTTCTTTCCCTTGGATCTGTTCACCCCTGGGCGTATGCCATGTCTGCGGCTGTGAGGTCTTGGCTATATATTGGTAGAGCCTTCAAACCAAGAGACTTGTACTGGGCAATTTGGTAGAGGGCACCGACGACATGCCCAAGTTCTACAGACAGACCAGTTACACAGGTACAGCTTGCAAGAGATATTGATGCCTCATCGGTTTCGTTTCCTTTCAAGACTATCTACAATACAATATACACCATTGTAAATATATGTTTATGTATATTATTATTTAGGCAAACTAAAGATTTGCTCTACCTGAACAAATTAACCTATCATTACTGTAATTCATTGTAAAAATGTGTATTTACAATGCATATTACTAACTTCATTTGATGTGGTGCTTCATTCTTACTGAGATCGGTAACATCTCCCTGATACCTTACAACCTTGATCTGCAGGTGTCACTGTAACAATAAGTGGTAAAGTCAATATATGATTATACAATGGTAGGTCCTAGTACATTTATATCAGTACACTATCATAGGAAGTATGATAATGCCAATAAATACCACTCCACTGGTTTATTCTAGGATAATATAATTAAGTTTATATTTACATGAAAAGTGATGCATTCTGTGATTTGGCTGTGAATATTTAGTATAGATTTGCCAGTAAGAGTCACAGAGAAACTTCTCACATATTGGTGTGGCCTATTTGGAGTTAAGCTTAATATGAACAAGATATGTGTAAACATGTATAATCCAGACAATTGCAGATGAAAAAATAAAAGAATTACCTGTAAGATCCTTGATATAACCTTCACTGAAATATTTGTAGCCTTTATTTATTGATTTGTCTCCAGATAATTTCTTTGTAAAGAAATATAAAAAGATCGGACAGGGAATGTAGCATTCAAGGAGGACAGTCAACCACAAAACACAGAAACAAACACGCAAACAGTTATAGAATATCCAACTTGGTGTTACACGCATATATCATGAAAATATCTCGGCTTACGTCTCGATATATTTCATGATATTTGCTCGTAACACCTCGTTGGACATTCTATAACTAATACAAACCAAACTTGCCATCTTGACTCTATAACAACGTTTATACAAACATATTTTGCTAATGTTGTTTCATTTTGACGGTCAATATCAGGTTTTGTTGACACGATTTAGGTGTGGAAAATTCGGTTATCGCTCTGTCAAATTTGAAGTCAAGAACTTACTGCAACGTTGAATATAAGGATCTCGGTACAATATATAACATCAATAGAGACGCATCGATTTGTTTCGTTATTTTGCCTAATGCAACACAATACAATAATGCACAATAACTGAAACAATGGCTCTAACATCAGGTACTGACCTAAGTATAAATCCACTTCATTTCCTATTACATATCACATGACATGAATTAATACAAATGAGCCTCTCGGACTATAAACTATAATTTTGACATTTCAACTATCCATCAAGTACGGACACCATTTTCTTTTATAAAAGTAAATGTTAATATAAGCGGTATTCAGAATACAGCGTCACCGTGATAACTGGGTAAAGTACGGAAGTACATGTAAGGTTTTCTTGAGGCATATGCGATTTAGTCTTGATCATCTTCGACTGCTTGATTGTAAATAACATCTTGACCGTTTGTGCAGAAACAAATTTGAAATTGGAAGCACGTGATTGTATTTTTTTTTGTTGTTGTATTAAAGTATTTTTGACCATCCGCATTTAGATTATATATGCGATGTTGCGTAATTTAAATTGTAAATGTGTGGTTGTGTGGCAGGTGAAAGTTGAGTCCGAATATTATACTGAGTTAAAGTATAATACGTTTGACTCTAAATAATCCTCCGATCATAGGTTCGAGCCTCACGGGCGCCATTGGGTTACTTGGATGTGTTCTTACTTTTCACTTGTCTCTTCAAAAGTTATGCTAAGAAAGCTCGTATTCTAGATCGGCACCTGATGGGGATATGACTAAATAATCCTCCGATCATAGGTTCGAGCCTCACGGGCGCCATTGGGTTGCTTGGATGTGTTCTTACTTTTCACTTGTCTCTTCAAAAGTTATGCTAAGAAAGGTCATATTCTAGATCGGCACCTGATGGAGATATGAATCGTTTATAGCTTGACTTCAGTTATGCTTTGTACGTTAATTGTATTGCGGTATCAGTAGTTATCATGATAACCTGCGACATATTTATTGTAGGTTTTCCAACATAAGCTATATCATGTACAACGTACTCAATACTTTTCAAGATAACCTGCAAACATTCTGTCGTAAACATGTTATACGTGCTCAAAAATTAACTACGCTGAGGTAGACCGAGGAAATTCACACTGATGCAACTGCCTCGGAGTTGTCTCGTGTTATTTTGAATGCAAATACGCGGAGTTATTGATAGAAATGAAATAAATCTGATATAAAAGAGTATGAAAGTGGACCTTTGGAAACGGCCGAACACGACAAATACGAAATATTGCAGTTTCGGTTTGATTGAGACTGTTCATGAACGGTAGTGAAATGTGCTACCGTTCACGCCCAATACTCCCGGGTTGAGCAGAACTCAATATTCATAAAATCAACAGTACAGAATTTTAACCATCGATATAAGATGGTTATAAAGCTTTCTTTGACACACGAAGAGTACAATAAATCTAAACTCTATTAATTTCGAGTGTGTGTGGGTGTGGGGGGTGGGGGGAGGGTGGAGGGTGAGGGGCGGGTAGATGGGGGACAGGTGCATGTTTTGTTTGCGTGTCTTCCTGTGCCTATGTTTAACAGCAAGAATAATTATTTCAGTGAATAGTATTGATGTGAATGTTAACTTTACTCACTTAATTGCTTGTTTTATTGTGTGTTTGTTTTCTTTGTGTGTGTGTGTGTTTTTGTGTGTGTGTTTTTTGTGTGTGTGCCATTTGTGTTTTTTTGTTTTTTTTGTGTATATGTTTTTTTTGTGCTTAACCGGTTATCACTGATTCCCGCAAGAGGACAGTGAAACGGATTAGTTACCCGTTATGGAGAACTAAAATATCAGCTATTGTCTTCGTGTTTTGTTGATTTATGTGCCTGGTAAATATAAGACAATAGAAATGGATCAATTCGTTTACAGTTGACCGCCTAACACAGACATTAAACACGATACCTCACTTTAAATGATGTTTTTGTTTTCGTGTCGAGAATTCCATCATCTAAATATATACTTTTGTTTTTATATAATAACAAAGCTGAACATATTCTTCAGCTTTAAGACGATTATTCGATGCAAAGACGTTGCAACTTCGTCTTGTTCGTCGTAAGGGATCATCTACAGACAAAAAGGAAACTAAACTTGGATTAGTTACGGACAACGAAAAGCATTATGTCATGCTACAACTACTCGATCAATCTCAAAGCAGAACAAAACTTTACATTTTAATATAGCTCATAAAAGAGGAAAGACCCCAAATATGCTCGTCATAATGCTTACATGTTCGCCTTAAATATGGTACATATTCCATAACAGTGCAACTGTCCATATATCAGCACAATCATATGAGACAGGGACGGATTTGCGGGTAGTATCCCGTTAATGTTGGTAACAAGTGGATAACACAGGAATACACTAGTTGTTGGTGATTGTAAAGTTTTCCAAAGTTATATGATGTATAAATGAAATAAAATAGAACAGAAGCACAATGAGCAGGTGAAAAAGTAAGCGGTGAAAAAGTGAACGCTTGGAATCGATAATAAGACTGAAACAAATGGCCCCATCCCAGCCTCATCTGTATTTATCCGCATTTGCTGTACAGTTGATATATCTATGTATTTATAAATGTTTATCATTTAAAACTTTAACACACACGTACTATCTTTATCATCATTTTATATTGTACTCTTGATTACTCGCTTTTTATCTCGCAGAAGAGACACATCTTGGTGTTGAAAACAATTCTATGGATTCCACCTAAGCTATTTGTCACTTTATAAGGTAAGTTGCTACCACTTATGTTTATTTCTCGCTTGTTCCTTCGTGTAGTAGACACATCTTGGTGTTAAAAACAGTTTCATGGATTTAACATAAGTAATTGATCACTTTATCAGGTAAGTTGCTACCATTTATGTTTTTCTGTCGCATGTTCCTTCGCGGAGGGGATACATCTTAGTGTTAAAAACAGTTCCATGGATTCAACCTAAGCTATTGGTCATTTTATCAGGTAAGTTGCTACCACTTATGTTTATCTCGCTTGTTTCTTCGTGAAGGGGACACATCTTGGTGTTAAAAACAGTTTCATGAATTCAACCTAGGCTAGTGTTGACTTTATTAGGTAAGTTGCTACCACTTATGTTTATCTCTCGCTTGTTTCTTCGTGAAGGGGACACATCTTGGTGTTAAAAACAGTTTCATGAATTCAACCTAGGCTAGTGTTGACTTTATTAGGTAAGTTGCTACCACTTATGTTTATCTCTCGCTTGTTTCTTCGTGAAGTGGAAACATCTTGGTGTTAAAAACAGTTTCATGAATTCAACCTAGGCTAGTGTTGACTTTATTAGGTAAGTTGCTACCACTTATGTTTATCTCTCGCTTGTTTCTTCGTGAAGGGGACACATCTTGGTGTTAAAAACAGTTTCATGAATTCAACCTAGGCTAGTGTTGACTTTATTAGGTAAGCTGCTACCACTTATGTTTATCTCTCGCTTGTTTCTTCGTGAAGGGGACACATCTTGGTGTTAAAAACAGTTTCATGAATTCAACCTAGGCTAGTGTTGACTTTATTAGGTAAGTTGCTACCACTTATGTTTATCTCTCGCTTGTTTCTTCGTGAAGGGGACACATCTTGGTGTTAAAAACAGTTTCATGAATTCAACCTAGGCTAGTGTTGACTTTATTAGGTAAGTTGCTACCACTTATGTTTATCTCTCGCTTGTTTCTTCGTGAAGGGACACATCTTGGTGTTAAAAACAGTTTCATGAATTCAACCTAGGCTAGTGTTGACTTTATTAGGTAAGTTGCTACCACTTATGTTTATCTCTCGCTTGTTTCTTCGTGAAGGGGACACATCTTGGTGTTAAAAACAGTTTCATGAATTCAACCTAGGCTATTGTTAACTTTATTAGGTAAGTTGCTACCACTTATGTTTATCTCTCGCTTGTTTCTTCGTGAAGGGGACACATCTTGGTGTTAAAAACAGTTTCATGAATTTAACCTAGGCTAGTGTTGACTTTATTAGGTAAGTTGCTACCACTTATGTTTATCTCTCGCTTGTTTCTTCGTGAAGGGGACACATCTTGTTGTTAAAAAAAGTTTCATGAATTCAACCTAGGCTAGTGTTGACTTTATTAGGTAAGTTGCTACCACTTATGTTTATCTCTCGCTTGTTTCTTCGTGAAGGGGACACATCTTGGTGTTAAAAACAGTTTCATGAATTCAACCTAGGCTAGTGTTGACTTTATTAGGTAAGTTGCTACCACTTATGTTTATCTCTCGCTTGTTTTTTCGTGAAGGGGACACATCTTGGTGTTAAAAACAGTTTCATGAATTCAACCTAGGCTAGTGTTGACTTTATTAGGTAAGTTGCTACCACTTATGTTTATCTCTCGCTTGTTTCTTCGTGAAGGGGACACATCTTGGTGTTAAAAACAGTTTCATGAATTCAACCTAGGCTAGTGTTGACTTTATTAGGTAAGTTGCTACCACTTATGTTTATCTCTCGCTTGTTTCTTCGTGAAGGGGACACATCTTGGTGTTAAAAACAGTTTCATGAATTCAACCTAGGCTAGTGTTGACTTTATTAGGTAAGTTGCTACCACTTATGTTTATCTCTCGCTTGTTTCTTCGTGAAGGGGACACATCTTGGTGTTAAAAACAGTTTCATGAATTCAACCTAGGCTAGTGTTGACTTTATTAGGTAAGTTGCTACCACTTATGTTTATCTCTCGCTTGTTTCTTCGTGAAGGGGACACATCTTGGTGTTAAAAACAGTTTCATGAATTCAACCTAGGCTAGTGTTGACTTTATTAGGTAAGTTGCTACCACTTATGTTTATCTCTCGCTTGTTTCTTCGTGAAGGGGACACATCTTGGTGTTAAAAACAGTTTCATGAATTCAACCTAGGCTAGTGTTGACTTTATTAGGTAAGTTGCTACCACTTATGTTTATCTCTCGCTTGTTTCTTCGTGAAGGGGACACATCTTGTTGTTAAAAACAGTTTCATGAATTCAACCTAGGCTAGTGTTGACTTTATTAGGTAAGTTGCTACCACTTATGTTTATCTCTCGCTTGTTTCTTCGTGAAGGGGACACATCTTGGTGTTAAAAACAGTTTCATGAATTCAACCTAGGCTAGTGTTGACTTTATTAGGTAAGTTGCTACCACTTATGTTTATCTCTCGCTTGTTTCTTCGTGAAGGGGACACATCTTGGTGTTAAAAACAGTTTCATGAATTCAACCTAGGCTAGTGTTAACTTTATTAGGTAAGTTGCTACCACTTATGTTTATCTCTCGCTTGTTTCTTCGTGAAGGGGACACATCTTGGTGTTAAAAACAGTTTCATGAATTTAACCTAGGCTAGTGTTGACTTTATTAGGTAAGTTGCTACCACTTATGTTTATCTCTCGCTTGTTTCTTCGTGAAGGGGACACATCTTGTTGTTAAAAACAGTTTCATGAATTCAACCTAGGCTAGTGTTGACTTGATTAGGTAAGTTGCTACCACTTATGTTTATCTCTCGCTTGTTTCTTCGTGAAGGGGACACATCTTGGTGTTAAAAACAGTTTCATGAATTCAACCTAGGCTAGTGTTGACTTTATTAGGTAAGTTGCTACCACTTATGTTTATCTCTCGCTTGTTTCTTCGTGAAGGGGACACATCTTGGTGTTAAAAACAGTTTCATGAATTCAACCTAGGCTAGTGTTGACTTTATTAGGTAAGTTGCTACCACTTATGTTTATCTCTCGCTTGTTTCTTCGTGAAGGGGACACATCTTGGTGTTAAAAACAGTTTCATGAATTCAACCTAGGCTAGTGTTGACTTTATTAGGTAAGTTGCTACCACTTATGTTTATCTCTCGCTTGTTTCTTCGTGAAGGGGACACATCTTGGTGTTAAAAACAGTTTCATGAATTCAACCTAGGCTAGTGTTGACTTTATTAGGTAAGTTGCTACCACTTATGTTTATCTCTCGCTTGTTTCTTCGTGAAGGGGACACATCTTGGTGTTAAAAACAGTTTCATGAATTCAACCTAGGCTAGTGTTGACTTTATTAGGTAAGTTGCTACCACTTATGTTTATCTCTCGCTTGTTTCTTTGTGAAGGGGACACATCTTGGTGTTAAAAACAGTTTCATGAATTCAACCTAGGCTAGTGTTGACTTTATTAGGTAAGTTGCTACCACTTATGTTTATCTCTCGCTTGTTTCTTCGTGAAGGGGACACATCTTGGTGTTAAAAACAGTTTCATGAATTCAACCTAGGCTAGTGTTGACTTTATTAGGTAAGTTGCTACCACTTATGTTTATCTCTCGCTTGTTTCTTCGTGAAGGGAACACATCTTGGTGTTAAAAACAGTTTCATGAATTCAACCTAGGCTAGTGTTGACTTTATTAGGTAAGTTGCTACCACTTATGTTTATCTCTCGCTTGTTTCTTCGTGAAGGGGAATCATCTTAGTGTTGAAAACAGTTTCGTGACTTCAAACTAAGCTATTTGTCACTTTATCTGGTTAGTTCCTACAACTTATATTTATTTCTCGTTTGTTCCTTCGTGGATGGGGAACATCTTGGTATTGAAAACAATTATTCCATGGATTCAACCCAAGCTATTGGTAATTTTATCAGGTAAGTTGCTACCACTTATTTTTATCTCTCGCTTTTTTCTTCGTGGAGGGGAGACATCTTGGTGTTAAAAATAGTTCCATGGATTCAACTTAAGCTATTTGTCATGTTATCAAGTAAGTTGCTACCATTTATGTTTGTCTGTCGCTTGTTCCTTCGCGGAGGGGATACATCTTAGTGTTAAAAACAGTTCCATGGACTCAGCTTAAGCTATTTGTCATTTTGTCAGGTAAGTAGTTTTCACTTACGTTTATCTCTCGTTTGTTCCTTCTCGGACGAGACGCATCTTGTTGTTGAAAAAAGTTCAATGGATTCAACCTAAGCTATTGGTTATTTTATCAGTATCAGGTAAGTTGCTACCAGTTATGTTTATTACTCTCTTGTTTCTTCGCGTAGGAGACACATCTTGGTGTTGAAAACAGTTCAATCTAAGCTGTTGGTCATTTTATCAGGTTGGTTGATACCACTTATGTTTATCTCTCGCTTGTTTCTTCGCGGAGGGGACACATCTTGGTGTTAAAAACAGTTCCATGGACTCAATCTAAGTAATTGATCACTTTGTCAGGTAATTGTTCAAACTTATTTATTTTACATCGATTTTAACAAAAGCTCTCTGAACTTATTAAAATCACCAAACTAAATTGATGTTCGTATTTCTTATCACATATAATTATGAGTCTAATAAACTCCAACCGCCTTGATATTTGAGCTACTGACCGTACCAACCATAATTTAAAACCGAAATTTCAGTTTAGTATCCCCGCTGCCTCAATGCAAAATGATGATCTTATTATGATTAAAAAAACTAATCATCTATGGGAATTATTAAGAGAGTCATAGTGACATTCTCTAAATGTATAAATTACATTGCGGTGCCATATTCTAGACAGCTTCTGTCCGTCGGATGGGGACGTAAACCGGGCGGTCCCGTGTATCGGTCTATCCTCCGAGCACGTTAAAGAACCATAGGAATCTATTCGATAATAAGAGTAGGGCAGGTTCCCGGATTCCTATGTATCCTTCCCCTCTCTCTGGGGCGGTTCTAATTAACCTATACTGTGTTGATGAGCCGTTAAACAACATTCAATTCAATTCTAGACAGCTTCTGACTCGACATTTCCCATGTCCGATATTGTTCTTAAATTAAACTTTATCGAAAGCAAACATGATAGAACATTACCAATCCAGAGCTCTACTAGACATTCGTGTTATATATAAACACGACATTCAAATTGTTTCTTTACTGTCAGTTTTACTGTAAGTTTTCAAAACCGTAAATTGCACTTCCTGTTGCTTCATTAAAGTAACTAATCCGCCAAATAACGGTAAAATTACACTAATAAAACGTTTATCAAAACATTATCTAGGTGTTTAGGTAATACTGTATATGTGCCGCTTCAAAGAGTAGGTTTATTCATCGGTTCTTAAAATACCCGTGATTGAATATGCGTAAAATGAATTATAAGTTGGTAACTCCACGCTCCGGTTTTGGGGTTTGGCCTGGCTGATTAAAGCCATTTATATTGTGTCTATAGAGTTCGAATTCTCAAAATATTTAAGTTATTTATATATACCTCGTCTTCATTAGGTTTAGAAAAGGCGTACATTTGTTGTGAAATTTGGCTATTGTTGGCGGGATGGTGACTTTAAAACAACCGCCTTTAGTATACCGGTATATCACACTGGTAAACCGGCGACCGAAAGATCAGCTGGCTACCGAAAGATCAGCTCAAAGCAAAAAGGTACCCATCAACACTGGGGTAAGTATTTCTACTCGTTGGATACGTTATTCTCAACATATTTACAAAACAAATCGTTCTCCGTGTTGCTAACTGAACGATACACGAATGTGTGTAAATGTATTTGCATTATGTCAAATATTTTGTGAGATATGGCGAGTTAAACGTGAATGTTTCCCAAAAAGATGTCAATTCTGAAGTTTATACCCTAAATACTCATAAAATATTCAATACTGAGGTAAAACAGGTATACGATTAAAACAATTTATACTTAATGTAAAACATGTATAATTCTTACTGCAAGAATCCACGTATTAAAAAAGTTATGACTATTTAAACAACACCAGTCGGTAAGAAAACGCGCCCGAATGGCACAGCTCCGAAATTTATTGGCGCCCCGAAAGATCAGCCCTGAAATCAACTTGAGAAAATTGCATTTTTGTGACCAGACGGGTGTTTTATTAGTATCTCACCATCATTTCAAGTATTCAAGAAAGGGTTGCGAAAAAGAACAATAAACCAATGACAAATACGGCATTATTGACTTTATTTATGCAGTTAAATGTTAGATTAACAGTGTCATTAGGAAAGTTTTTCTATTTTCATGACTCGGTGAATGGCGTGCAATGCGTAACATTATTCTTTAAAATATGTTTGCACAATAAACAGAACTATTTGTATGCAATAAAAATAAATTTGCATACAAAATAATATATTCTTATGCTATAATGTACTATTTGTATTCAATGTTAAACTATTTTCTTTCTACAAAAATATAAATGTCTGTTACCAATTGGCAGTATATTCGATAAAATTATCGAACATAAATATTAAATAATTTTGTAACATATATAATGTCGAAAAAAAATTGCACAATATCACCCTTGGAGACGAGCCAGTTAATCGAATAATCGAAACGCCATGCAGGGCTAGAAATATTATCCAATCAGAAAGCTGGTAACATACGAGTTTTGAAATTATTGTGGACAAACATTTTAACATAATGACGAGTCCAAATATGCATACAATACGGTTGCGCAAAATTTATTCACACAATCGTCAACATATTGTATATGGAATGCAAGCAGCCAATTAGGTTCAAACATTTCAAATCTACATACCAAATACATTTCAATGGACATAAACAGTTGGTTTACAATACAAATGCTATTGTTGTGCATATAAGTATGCGTTTATTGTGCATACATATTTTATTCATGCATACAAATAATAAGATATACCATATGAAATAGTTTATCGAATATTTCGGTGTCAGAACGTACTTGGTGTAGGTAAAGTAGATATTTGTCCAAAAAAACTTTGTATATGAATATATTCTGGAAATGTAGATCCCCTGGAAGCATAAAATACATCCAAAGTAGGAAAAAAGCAGCATCGGTTTAATTGAAGCTGTTCATTGACAGTAATGATAATTGCAACACTGTAACACTGGCAACGCCCACTAGCATCGGCTTAAGCGGTATTCTATTTTCAGAATTAACAAGAACATACAAAATGACCCAAAGGACCAAAAATAATAACTCTATGCGTGAAGTACGGAGCGACATTTTACGGCCTCCACACGGAAACTAACGGCATTTGCATTCAAAATACAGTTGAAACTCGTTATCTCAAAATCGTCTGGCCCTTGCAAAACGCTTCGATATTTGACACTTCTAAAGTTGCATTGCCATGCCCGATGCACGTCCGCACGCATCGTCATGAATTTTTCGTGATCACTGATCTTATCCACATTTCGGAGATATCGTGTTATTCTTGCATGGAAGTGCTTTGAACACAAAGTAGAAGACTTCAAATAATTTCACATTCTTTCGTTAAGGTTTACTCTCTTTGATCCTTTTTCGCGCGCTTATTTAGCGATGACATTGTTCTTCAAAGTATGTCACTGAAAGTCAATATACTTTTATATTTGGGATAGTATTATTAATTGCGCACTTAAAATTTTAAGATTTTATTTTTACTTTTGTCTCACTTACTACACCGAGCGCGACTTCATTAAAATTCAGTAATCACGTAATTAGTTTTATAGGATGCTAGTCTGGCCTGCTGAATCATGTGAGAAGCTTTACCCTGAATATCAATGCAACTTAGAGCCTCTGTGTATGTTATTATTTTCAACCATCGGCAAAACCCCGACATTATGTTATATTCACTTTCATCCGTGTAGTGATCATGACGATTATTTTGTGAGAAACAGGTATAATGTTATTCAAAGTTTTTGTTCTATATCCTGTTTTGCCTGTTAAATAGTTCAGCTCAAACTCTTTATATTTGATTGTCTCACTTGAATGATTATCACATAAATGTGCTATTATTTGTTTAGTTGTATCAGTTTCTTCGTGGCAATAGTAGCGTTTGAATAATTTCATTATGAACCTGAAAGAAAAATCAAAACTACGGATTAGTGACCTTTTTTCCAATAGCTGTTACGGGTTCTCCAATAATGTACGGTATTGAATATTAATAAAAGTGCCCTTTTTCTACTTCAGAAGTAGAAAAACGGCAATTTTAATAACATTCCACAAGACACATCAATACATTCTGAATAATCTATAATTAAGACGTTTCCCGCGCTTATGAACTATAAAGTATGTTGGATATTATAGTACGAAATAATAAAATTTTAATAATAAAAGAATTATTGCCTATTTGATATATCGGTCAATATGCAGATTTATCAAATAGAAAAAAAACATATCGACCTCGAACTTCGTTCTTGGTCAAATGAATTGTTCTGGTCGATAAATCTACGTATTGACCTAATTAGCAGGCGATAATTGAATAATATTTTTTAAGTAATTTCACTGGTTTACGACTGGTCACAAGATTCCTTATAAAATTGCTCATTGCCCAAACGCGTGAGACGATAACCGTGAACTTTTTTTATTCGTGTCGTTTTTAGCATAAATACTATTTGATTACAGAAATAGGTTTTATCAATTTCAGTAAATTGTCTGATGCAATGTATTTAAATGCAACCAGTATTTCTTGTGATTTCATGAAATACTAATAAAACACCCGTCTGGTCACAAAAATGCAATTTTCTCAAGTCGATTTCAGGGCTGATCTTTCGGGGCGCCAATAATTTTCGGAGCTGTGCCATTCGGGCGCATTTTCTTACCGACCGGTGTAGTTTAAATAGTCATAACTTTTTTAATACGTGGATTCTTCCAATAGGAATTATACACCTTTTACATTAAATATAAATTGTTTTAATCGTATATCTGTTTTACCTCAGTTTTCAATATTGTATGAGTATTTAGGGTATAAACTTCAGAATTGACATCTTTTTGGGAAACATTCACGTTTAACTCGCCATATCTCACAAAATATTTGACATAATGCAAAGACATTTACACACATTCGTGTATCGTTCATTCAGCAACACGAAGAACCATTTCTTTTGTAAATATGTTGAGAATAACGTATTCAACGAGTAGAAATACTTACCCCAGTGTTGATGGGTACCGTTTTGCTTTGAGCTGATCTTTCGGTAGCCAGCTGATCTTTCGGTCGCCGGTTAACCAGTGTGTATATAGAGCTGACAATATAGCGTTGAATTAAAAACAATGCAGAATTCATAATTTGGAATTGCAGAGATGTTGAGATTTTATTTTATTTTCAGTAGGTGAAAAAATGTCTTTTACTCGGTTTTTATTCTTAGGTTCTATAGTAAAATAAAAAAAAAATTGGCAGAGTAAAAAGATGATAATTTTCAAATATATATATATTGAATCAATTTGCATGAATTAGGCAGGGTTGTGAAAGAACCACACTGTAGATACCTTAATTTTAACAGTAAACTTGGATGAACATCAAGGACGAAGTCCGAGTTTATCACCTGTATTGGTTATGTCTTATTTCTGGTCACTGATTGGTCAGTTTTTTGATGATGCTCTATCAAAATTATGAATTATGAATTTTGTTTTGCAATCGCATTGCAGTAACTGCCAGCTATAACTTTTTCCGATGTTTTGACTTTTTCATTTTTGAAAATAAAGAAAACAGGGCGTGTCTCGGCTTTCCTTAAATGACGAGCGAGAGAAGTTAGTGTATAGGATATAGGTTATATTTATATACAGCAACACAATATGTTATCTGCATGCATTTGATAAAACCTCAAGTGATCGCAAATTGCACCGACAAGAAATTGGATACCTCATTTTTTGGTTTAAAGACTGAAGCGGTAACTGTTTCGAGTGATTTATAGCATACACAGAAATTGGGACTCGATATTATAAGAATTCCCTTTATTTGATCAACAGGCTGAGAATATAATGATTTTCCTATTTTGGGATTTGTTGAAATGAAGTATTATACATTATTGGTGTTGCTTTTTCTCCCAGCAAGCCATCGTCGGATACCCCAGAGTGATTCGTTCCGTTTCTCTCCACTATCACCCGTGGGATATTACGCCTGATTTCGGTCGTTTTAGCAGAATAGAATAGAACAGAACGATCGATCCCATTGGATATCCCAATTACGATGAAAACTTGGGTAAACCAATCAGAAGGCTGCATTGCTCCACACTGACTACGACCGAAATCAGGCGTAATGTCCCACGGGTGATAGTGGAGAGTAACTGAACGATCACACGGGGGTATCCGACGATGCCAGCATGCGAAATGATTGACATTGTGTGTGAGTTTTGCTTAAAACCCCCTATCCCGCCATTAACGGGCCAAGTCTACAACACATGTATACCGCTTCTAAACCTACTGACGACAAGTTATATATTTAACTTACATATATTGAAAAACAGAACTCTATAGGCACAATATAAACGGCTTTAACTAGCCAAGCTAAGATCCAAAACTGGAACGTCGAATTAAGAGTTACCAAATCAACTTCATTTTACGCATATTCAATCACAGGTATTTTAAGAACCCGTCAATAAACGTATACTTTTATTCGGTAAATATACATTATTTTATGGCTTGAACTCCTGGACAGTGTTTGGATAAACGAGTTTGTGTAGTAATTTTCTCGTTATATGGCGGGTTAGCGCCTTTAAGACGAACATTAATCATATATATTATATATATAGTTACATATTCTGAACCATGCTTCCTTTAGGCTACATAGTACAGAAATAAAAGTAAGCATATACATTCACAATGCTTTGCCTTATTTGAAATATATAACGAAGTATATAGCTTTGTGACAACGCAGAATGCCATATTTCTGCAGTATGCCATTTATCTGGCTCACTGCAGCAATTATATGGCTTACTGCTGCAGTATGGCATACTGCGTCGCAAGGTGTAACGAAGTGCTGCATGTGTGCTTATGATGCTCATTATGAATTAGTTGATACCCATTATGACATTGACCTTTGAGGTACGATGCTGATATGAACACGTGACATATCGTATTATTTGATAATACTTTTCAACCTGATAAAGGAGTGATACTGTTTGCAGTATCAGACGCATATCCGTGTAATCGTAATGCGGCGTATTAAAGGGACACACGGCAATCTTAATTATGTTAAACCTACAGAGTCTCGTTAGCGTTTCTACATGTGTATATTTGCAGATCATTACTCATAATTATTTGAATAGTTCAAAGCAAAAAAGTATTTTTTCTGTTATTTTTTTTATTATTATCTTGCACCAATAATATACAGATGATATTTGTTTGTTGTGAGTGAATATAGGATTTATTTTCATCTCGAAGTGAGAAAACTCAAATATTTTCACTCGTGCTTTTATTCACGACAACGTAAAAATGTATGCACATTACGTGGTCCGAGTATTAACTTTCATACCCCATCCAACCCTTCTCCAAGAAGCGAGAAATTAAACCTTAATTTCGTCTTAAAAAGTTTGCATATTGTAAAATTAAAACATTTTATAGGTAATCTTAAACAGGTAATCGCATTTTTTTCCAGTGAAAAATGTTTTTAAACATGTTTTATCGTCGAAATATCCGTTGTAAAATTCTGCTAATAAGCTTTACCATCGCTTAATGGAATTAGCGGGACCACGTGATGTGAAAATATATAATGCGCCAAAACAATGACGTCAATAACGTAAACAACGTCAACAGTTTCATGACGTCATCATGTGAAATATAAACAATGCAATATAAGGTTTAATTTTAATCATGAATATTCACTATTTCACTGGAAAATATATAATAAATTAAAATCCCTAAAGTAGAATAACACGTGTACTACATCCTGAACGATTTTGATTGGTTGTGTTAAACCTGTAACACTACGCAAGTTTATTAAATGAACTATTTTATTTATTAAAAATTCACCCAGATCTGAGTCATAAACTTATTATTTGTGACAGCTTATAAAAATGATGCACGTTATACAAAACATTGTTGTTGGTTTGTTAAAATGATGGCGTAAACTGCTATTTTGTAAAGAGATAAAACACGAACTCATTTATACGCAACGTTATGTGTGAGACGCGACGTTACCACGTCACATATTTTATGACGTTTTGCGCTAAAGTGTGTCTGACGTCGTGGCGGTTCTATGTCCATCTGAATAATTTTTTACTAACTTGATTGCAATGTTTTTAATAAAAATGATCTTAAACTCGTTCCCATTCCATATAAGATTTATGAAACTCGTTATGAATTATTTTTAATTTTAACTCGCCAAAAGGCTCGTTAAAATTAAAATAATTCATAACGAGTGTCATAAATCTTATATGAAATGGGAACACGTTTAAGATCCTCTATTTATTATACCTCACTATACACACTCCATGTAAAATATCCTGTCGGGTTGATATTTCGCGCTATCACCCTCAACGCGTCATAGCGGATAGCGCAAAATATCATCCCGCTAGCTTTTTGAAAAGCTCAGTTCTGAAAATAGATTTTTTTCAACAACGACAACTGTCTTACTAATGCGATTTCCCGTAGAATTATTTGTTCGATATAATAAGCATAAAATAAACATCACATCTTCTTAGGATTGGTCGACATTACATTCTCGGTTGATATCTACTGGCACCCTCAAGAGGATGTGATATTTACATATTATTTAACTGTACTGTATGCAGCAGAGCAAGTTGACAGTCAAAAATAACAGGATTAATAATCGATGTGCTATAGTAATGAAATACTTCAAGATTGCCGTGTGCCCCTTTAAGTGCTAATGCGCTGCAAATACTTGTCGGGTATAAAACAGGGTACAATTGTACTTTTCTCGTTGCTATATGTCGCCGGTACACTTTTATATAATATGTCACAGGGTTTAGTGGGGGTTGAAAGGACTGCGTCTAAAGCTCTGTATCGAGGATACGAAGAAGTTTAATTCTGTAAAAAGAAGTAAATATTAAAGTTACAGAATAAATAACTTGAGACAAAATATTACACGTCTGGTCTCTCAACTTCGGGAGACTCCTACCCACAACTTGAAGCTGTTTATGAGGATAGATAGATATATTATGTTGTGAATACGATAAGTCAGTTAAATAACGCGATAACTTTAAGTATGTGGTTTTACTAAAATGCTTTACTGAGAAGATTGATCAACTAAAAACGTATATTTAGGCTCTAATCTGTTATTCTATGTGTTTACGTATTTTTTTATATACATATACTGAGAAAAATAAATTCATCACATAAAGTAATGCATGTCAATTCCGTAGACGAGATACGAAGCCGTGTATGTTCGGGTTCAATGGTAAAGTGACATAGATATGTCCAATAATAATGCTACAAAGTCATTTGTAAACAAAGTCAGTGATAAAAATAAAGCAAACATGTTGGGAATATATATGTTATCGAAAATCGTTCTTATTTCGATGAAAAGCTAGGTAATTTTACATATGTCTGTTGGTTCGGTGAACAGCGCAGCTCGACTATTCGATTTTTCAGAGAATAATAAATTATATTAGAGAACAATGTTAAAACAATGTGGGGGTGGGGTTGGGCGGTGGGGCGGTTATAGAAACTCGAGTCGATATATAGAGTTTAATTAAGCGATACGGGAAATAATTCCCGAGTGAGAAAGTTTCTTGCGATATAGAAACGAGTGAGTTTTCGCACGAGTTTCTATATCGCAAGAATATTTCTCACGAGTGAATTATTTTCCGTATCACGACAAAAAAATTAATTAAACTATATAATATATATTCTGTGATAAATTTATTTCTAATCGTCTTTTGACACAAGTATTTCTTCTTCTGTCACTCAAACTGGGAAATTTCTATAATTCATCACAGAATATATAATATAAAATTATAATTAGAATCTCATACAAATTATAGTAAAGTTTGGGGCAGGGTGTGAAATAATTATTTTTTTATATTTATCAGTTTAATTGGGGCGGGGGCGCTTCATTTATATAGGTGTACTAAAAAAATCGGGTGATGGTGATGATGGGGTGGGGTATGGTTGGGGGATGGGGATAGATGTGGGGGCGAAACAAATTGATAAATTGATAAAACGAAATAACATAGAGATATGTACAAAAAAAATATTCGGGTGGTGGTGATGATGGGGTGGAGATGGTTGGGGATGGCGGGGAGGGGATAGGACGGGATGCAACATAGCTATAGGTGTAGAATTGATAAACCAAAACAACACAAACATATGTAAAAAAAAAATCGGTTTCAGGTCGGGGTGGGGATGGTGGTGGTATGGGGGGGATAAAGATCGGACGGAAAATGGAATCAAATCGGATTTCGGGGATGCGGGGCATGATAGCTATATGTGTAAAAATTGACTAAAACAACACATCAATATGTTAAAAAGTGGGTTTCCAGTGTGTGTGTGAAAGGGAAGGGGCGCAACATAGCTATATGTGTAAGAATTGACCACAACAACACAGAAATATGTAAACAAAACAACAAACACAACAGGTTTCGGGTTGGTGGCGGGTATGGGGGTTTGGAGGAGGGAGCCCATGATCCAATAAGGATGAAGTATGAATACGATGAAAAATGCTATAAGAAATCCCAAACCAAAATGTGGATGTCATAATCATAATACGCTGACGCCGACGCCGACACCGACGCTGGGGTGATTACATAAGCTCTCTTATTCTTCGAATAGTCGAGCTAAAAACAACAAAAACAATAATGTACCCCTTGTTGAAACATGATCCCCTACGCTCTGTCAAGAAATCCTGGATCTGCCTATGTATCCCATGTATATATGCAAATGACCGGACTACTGTTTTTCCAACATTCCAAGTGTCTAATACGAGGGATGATACTCGTATCCATCGAGTGCGAGAATGGCTGGCTGTCCTGACTATGTATCTGACCAAGCCTTGAAGGTGAGATAATTCTGTCCTGAAGCAAGACCATATAGGCCCGGGCCTATACATCATTTGAAAAATGAAACAAAATGAAAATCACAAAAATGCAATAAAAACTGAAGCCAAAGGGATTAAGGGTTAAGGATAAAAATGTGTTTCTTATTTTATTTTACAGTCACTGTGTTGGTAATTCAACTTTGTCAAATGTTAATTCTCAAATTTATCAAACACAAATTTCTTCAAATACTACACACGTGCTCTGTCAGATATACGCCAAAATGCACTCATGCATAGCTAAGTCAAAAAAGCAGGGGGAGCATGACCCCGACCCCCTTATAGTTTGTCGGGCCTATATATGCATTTCAAGCCAGCTACGCTCCTGCAAGCTACACGCTCGGTTATCTCTTCGACCTGACATAGTATATTTATAGAACATTTACATAACTTCCTGTTAGATCTGAAGAGGGCCGAACAATTAGTTTTGGAGAAAATCATTCTTTAATATGTGTGCAACAAGAGTGAAGAATACAACCATAATACAGTACGTTGATACATGTTTACATTATTCTCGTATAAAGCTGCAATTTAAATGTAATAGCTGGGATGATAATAAAGCCCTGGTAATAGTTACGTCTCAGAGCGGTAAACTCGATATCGAAAGTAATTATTGACGCAAGGTGAGGGGTTTATTTAGATTGGCTTCTGTGTGCTACTAGCCTATATATTGTTTTACAGTCACATTTATATAAATTAAGATCCTGCCCTTGTTAGAATCACATACGTATCTTCAAATAAAATGAAACAGTAAGTTCAATAACGAAAGTACAATGTACATGTATTTACCCATTTTCTGAAAACAAAGTCACGTGTCGTGTTATCGAGTTGTGGCATGCCGGATGGTGGATGGTTTTCGTACAATCTTGCCCGTGTCACGTATTGAATTATCAGGGAGTAATTATATATACATAGTAATTATAATTACTCCATGTAAATGGTATACTTAGCTTAATAAAACTGTTGAAAAACATTCAATAACCAAAGTACATTGTAATGTTGTGCATTTATCAAGGCCGGTACGTGTATGGGTTATCGAATAACATATACCGATGTTATGGAACGCCAAATTAACATTAACTCAATTAATTGAACCTCACTTCAATTATTTGAAAAGACATCTAATTCCCTTAAAGAGAGGTTCAATTCCATTGAAGAGAGGTTCAATTCGATAGAAGGGAGGTGTAATTCAATTTAAGAGAGGTCTATGTCAGTATTGAAATTGAACCTCTCTTCAATTGAATTAGACCGCTCTTTAATTGAATTAGATCTCTCTTCAATTGAATTGAACCTATCTTCAATTGAATTATACCTCTCTTCAATTACACCTGAATTTAACCATTACACCTGAATTTAACCTCGGTCTAATTCAATTGAAGAGAGGGTTTATTCAACTGAAGAGGGGTCTAATTCAATTGAAAATATGTTCAATTCAATTGAAGAGAGGTCTAATCCAATTTAAGAGATCTCCAATTCATTTGAAGAGAGGTTCAATTTCAATACTGAATTAAACCTCTCTTCAATTAAACTGAACATCTCTTCAATTGAATTAGACCTATCTTCAAATAATTCATAGGTCTAATTCAGTTGAAGATAGGTATAATTCAATTGAAGAGAGGTTCAATTCAATTGAAGAGAGGTTCAATTCAATTTAAGATAGGTCTTATCCAATTGAAGAGAGGTATAATTCAATTAAAGAGAGGTACATAATTAAATCTCTCTTCAATTAAATTAGACATCTTTTCAGTTGAATTAGACCTCTCTTCAAATGAATTGAGCCTATCTTCAAAAGAATTGAACCTCTCTTCAATTGAATTAGACTTCTCTTCAAATAACTGAAGAGAGGTTCAAATAACTGAGTTTATGTTGATTTGGATTTCCATACGATTTGATAATGTAAAAGTAACCGTATGTGGCAAGCTGTTTATTGGTTGGGGTCATTGTAAACTTAAACTAGACATCAACCCTAATATGTTACGCATTATATCAATCTAAACTATACTGATGTTTGATATTAAGGTGTATGACCCCTTATTTGTTTACAAGTCCACTGATATTGCATTTTAAAAAGCTAAACATTACAACTCAAATAATCCTCAATATGTCTGCATGCAACTTCCAGTTTATAATGGTTACACGTTTGTCTATATAGGGTTACCCTTATACAATACATATTCAATATATACATACAAGTGAATAACCTCTCCACAAAACCGAGTCTGTTACTTTTCTCTCTTGTTTGTGTTTGAGGTTTTCAAGGGATCCCCTTTTCAGTATTGACATTCATTCTAGCGTTTGTTTAGTGCTGTGTGGCGGTTGGAAAATGTCGCCCGACTACAAATCATTAATGTCATTACTTACTGCTCCTTCGGGATATGTTTGGCTTTAAAGCAGAACAGCGTTTAAGTCGGTACTAGAGGTCGTGAACGTGTTACACATTATATTAAAAGTAGATATGCAAGTCGAACAGGAAATGTAGCATTCAAGTACCACAGTGCAAAACCACGCATGGAAACAAAGAACGATTACAACGATAAATGAAAGGCAATGTATATGATATCACAAACATAAATGGTTGACAATAGGGTTACCGCCTTGGAACGAACATTGGCCACAACGGCTGCAGCTTTTTAATCCAGACTCTATGGTGAATAAAACCTTGAATCAATAATCCGAGTCTGCTACTTTTCTCTGTTATTTGTGTTTGTGGTTTTCTGGTATCCCATTTACAGTAGTTAATAGCAATCACAATAGCGTTTGTTCAGTACTGTGTGGCTGTAAAACAAGTCAGTGGTGTTTTTACTGGTTCTATGGAGTCTGTTATTTTTCCGTATTATTTGTGTTTGTGGTTTTCAGGTATTCCATTTACAGTAGTTAATGACAATCACACTAGAGTTTGTTCGGTACTGTGTGGCTGTGAAACACATCTGTAGTGTTATTACTTACTGGTTCTTTGGCATCACCAAGCCCAATCGTTGCGGCTTTTAAGTAGAATACCGCTTAAGTCGGGTGTGAGAGGTGTTGCAAATGCTATTACCACTCATGAACAGATTCAGTAAATCTGAGTTTGCTACTTTTCTTTATTGTGTGTGTGTCCGTTGCTTCGAATGGATCCCCGTTTCAGTATTTATTGATCAACAAACACATGGCTTTGATTATGACATATTCAGAAAATGTTTACTGAAAACAAATCAGTAAACGTTACAGGAAAGCAAATCAGTAAACATTACAGGAAAGCAAATCAGTCAATATTACAGAAAACAAATCGGTAAACATTCCAGGAAAGCAAATCGGTAATATTAAAAGAAAGCAAAGTCAGTACACATTACAAGAAAGCAAATCATCAAACATTGTACGAAAGCAAATCAATAAACATTACACGAAAGCAAACTCAGTAATCATTACAGGGAAACAAATCAGTAAACATTACAGGAAAGCAGATCAGTAAAAATAACAGGAAAGCTGATCAGTAAACATATTGTTTACAGGAAAGCAAATCAGTAAACATTATACAAAAGCAAATCGATAAACATTACACGAAAGCATCTAACATTACAACAAACCATTAAGCATTTAATTTAGCACAAATCCTTAAACATTACAAAACCGTATTTAACATTACTGGAAAGCATTAAACACTAACATAAAGCATTAAATTTAAAACAAAACATTAACAGGAACACTTTTAACCTTAAAGCCAAGCATTACACATACCAGTATAGTATTAAACAATATAGGAAAGCACAGCATTTACCATTACAGAAAATAAGTATTACAGCAAAGAATTCCACATTACAGCAAAGCATTACGCATTGCAGCAAACCTTTAAACATTACTGAAAATCTTTAAACATTAAAGCAAAAATTTAGATATTACAGGAAGCATTAAACATTACAGCAAATCTTTAAACATTGAAGCAAATCTTTAAACATTGAAGCACATCTTTAAACATTGCAGCAAATCTTTAAACATTACAGCTTTGTAAACATTACAGCTTTGTAAACATTAAAGAAAAGCTATTACAGGAAGCATGTAACATTACAGGTAATCATTAAATATTACAGGTAATCATTAAACATTACAGGAAAGCATAACATATTACAGGAATGCATTAAACTTTTCAGGTACGCATTCAGTATTACATCAATTCAAACCATTAAGCATTACAGGAAATCAACTCATTAAACATTACAGGACAGCATTTAACATTACAGCAAAGAAATTAACATTACAGCAAAGCATTAAACATTACAGCAAATCATGAAACATTACAGGAAAGCATTACACGTTAACGCAAAGCATTACACATTACAGGTAAGCATTACCAGAAAGCATTTAACATCACAGGAAAGCATTACTGGGCAGAGCATTTATCATTACAAGAAGGTATAAAACATACCGGAACGCATTACACATTACAGGTAAGCATTACCAGAAAGCATTAAACAAACATGAAAGCATAACAGGACAACATTTTAACATTACAGGAAAGCATTACAGGACAGCATTAAACATACAGGAAAGCATAATATGACAGCATTTAACATTACATGAAAGTATTAAACATAACACCAAAGCACTTAACATTACAGTAAAACATTTAACATTACAGCAAAGCATTAAACTTTACAGGAAATCATTACACATTAGAGGTAAGCATTACTGGACAGCATATAACATCACAGGAAAGATATTAAACATACGGGAAAACCTTACACTACAGGTAAGCATTAAATGTACAGTACTGGACAGCATTTAATATTACAGAAAAGCATTACGGGACAGCATTTATTTTTATTACAGGAAGTTATTAAACATACGGCAAAGCCTTACACATTACAGGAAAGCAATACAGGACAGCATTACACATTACAAAAAATCATTAACAATTACAGGAATTTATTACACATAACAGCAAAATATTACATCTTACAAACATTACAAATTACATGAAAGCATTAAATATTACATTAAAGAAAAACATTAAACTTTGCAGGAAAGCATAATACATTATTGGAAGGCAATATATCTTAAAAGCCTTAAACATTGCATGAAGACATTAACATTACAATAAAACCAAGCATTAAAAGTTGCAGAAAGTTATTCGGTTTTCTTGTCAGGAGGATATCTCAAACATCGTTAATTATAACTGATTTCAACTTTATACAACATTACAATAATGCATTACACATTACACGTATTAAACATTACAGGAAAGCATTACTGGGCAGCATTGAACATACATGAAAGCATTACAGGAAAGCATTACACATTACAAGACATCATTAAACATTACAGGAACTTATTACACATAACAGCAAAATTTTACATGTTACAAACATTACAAATTACATGAAAGTATTCAACATTACAGGAAAGAAAACCATTAAACATTATAGGAAGGCAATACAGATTAGAAGCATTAAACATTGCAAGAAAGCATTAAACATTACAGTAAAGATAAGCACTAAACGTTGCAGAAAGTTATTCGGTTTTCTTGTCTGGAGGATATCTCAAACACCGTTAATTATAACTGATTTCAACTTTTATACAACATTACAATAATGCATTACACATTACACGTATTATACATTACAGGAAAGCATTAAATATTACACCGCATTAAACATTACATGAAAGCATTAAATAGTACAAGCATTAACCATTACATGAAAGCAGTAAACATTATAGGAAGCATTAAACATTACACGAAAGCATTAACCGTTACAAGCAGGAAAGCATTACATGTACAAGCATTAAACATACATGAAAGCTTTAACAGTTATACAAAAAAATAAAACATTACAGGAAGCACTGCATATTACAAGCATTAAACATTACATGAATGCCTTAACCGTTATAGAAAAGCATTAAACATTACAGGAAGCACTGAATATTACAAGCATTAAACATTACAGAACCGCATTAACCATCACCGGAAATTCACAGTTATTCATTTTACGGTTTTGATTTTTGACAGATACCTGTATACTTTGGTTTTCATTGTTTAAGATCCAACTGTATTAATACGACCCAAGTACCGGATAATTCCCGCTGTGGTTCTTCATTTTACATTCAATACAATCATTATTACGATGACAATACATGGCGTAAGTGAAATATCATTCAGTTATAGCCGCAACAACAACTCTCCACCTGAGGGTATAATATGGGCTTGCTTGGGGTACGGATGATGTCATAACGCAAAAATAATCAGTTATTATATACGGACGTCAATGAACACGCATTGGTGTAGGGATGATGTCATAACGCAACACTAATCTGTATTTATGTACTGACGGTCAATGAAAACGCACCAGTGGATTTTCTGGGAGATACGTTTTATTTTCTAAAGTAATTTATAATAAATTGAATAATTTGAAACTGAAGGATAGTAATTAACAGTTGCAAACACTGATTGTCTCAGAATTCATAAACATGGTGTATAGTGATCAACTAAAGGCACATGAGTAAAAAAAACAAAAGTCACATATCTTAATACCGGGTATGTCCAACCGTTTAACCGTTCCTAGAAAATCGATACATCATCCCGACGTCACGTTATTCCAGCAATATAACTTGTAGCTCTGAGTGTATCCTGTCGTTATCTTGCTCTTAATGTAAACGGGTATTCAAATACTATAATTAATAACAAATAACTTAACACTATAGACCTGTTGAAAGCCTTAGGTTCGACTGCGTGATAAACAGTTTAAAATGTTTATTCATTTTCTTAAGATGTCAGTTCCTGGGAGGAGAGCAAGTCAGCTAAGCGCATCGTTATCGGCAGAGACGGAGGAGGTGTTTGAATTGTACTGCCACCCGTGTAGTCAGGAAGGACAACATCTAGAAGCCCATGGGTACTGTATTGACTGCCAACACCATCTGTGTGAGACATGTTACAAGTACCACTGCCGACCATTACCGAGCAGGAATCATGTTCTTCTGGACAAAACAAGTATGCCGAAAACGAAGCTGCCTGCCAAATCCAAGGACATATGCACTGATATATGTCCTCATCATCAAGGTAGGATTGTTGAATACTTTTGCGAGCAACATGAATGTTTTGGATGCAGCGTCTGTATGACAACCGGACATAGACGCTGTAATGACGTCACTTTTATACCGGATATAGCATCGTCGGTTGCAAGCAAACGAGAATATTCAGAAATGCCAAGTGCATTGAACGCTTTTTCAAATGGGTTCCACGATAATTTAAGAAAGTCTAAAGAAATCATTCCTGTATTTGATAGGGTCCATTCTCAAGCAATTGATTGCATTAGGGAATTTCGGAAGAAGATGAACAGCTTTTTCGATGTACTTGAAAACAAAATAATTGCAAAGGCAAACAAGTTCAAGGATGACAATACGAAAGTTATAAACATGGTCACAGATACAAGTAACACGATGATACAGGAGATTGAGAAACTGACCTCTGACCTTGATAAGCTGCACCAATCAGATCAAAACTGCCAACTATTTGTTGAAATGAAAAATGCAAAGAGTAAACTGCAATCTTACAAAGACAGCCTCATCAAAATTGAGACTGAGAACACATTGAAGAAGTACAGATTTAAGCCGGATAATAAGCTCGCAGAATTGATGAGAAGTATTGACAGCATTGGGGAGCTGTATATGATAAAAGACACTACGAAAAACAAAGCAACGCCGGTTGGTGAGATCAACGTTAAACAAAACAGTGACTCTACAGACTGTTACATAAGTGGATGCATCGTACTGACAAGTAGTCAACTTGTCATAGCTGATGAAGACAACATGAAAGTTAAATTGTTGGATACGAAACAAGGTGGGTTCATAACTGAACTGTTGCTAAAATCGAAGCCTATGGATTTGACAGAAGTCAACGAATGTCAAATAGCAGTGACACTGCCTATTCAGCAGAAGATTCTGCTGATAAATGTGTCGGACGCCTTGTCTCTGGACCGTGAGATTAAAGTCGACGGCCAGTGTTTTGGAATTGTCTATAGCAAGCAGAGGTTAATCGTTTCTTTCGTCAACCCGGTTAAGATACAAATACTTAGCTTCCAAGGACGAGTGCTACAGAATATTGCGACAGACGACAACGGTGTTCAGTTATTTAGCAAACCAAGTTACATTGCCATCAACCCAGATCAGACTACGTTATACGTGTCAGACTGTGATAAACATACGGTGACCAGTCTGACAATGGACGGCATGGTGACGAGCGTCTACAAGGACGACGACCTGACGGGCCCTCTGGGTGTGACAGTAGCTGCTGACGGTACCGTATTCGTTTGTGGGAAGGATTCTCACAACATTCACCAGTTGACGGCTGACTGCAACAAGATTCGGGTAGTATTGTCCAAAGACGATGGGGTGATATATCCATATCCACAGTCAATTAGTTACTGCGACAGAGATGATAGGGTATATGTCAGCAGTGCTAAACAAGCCCACTGTTACAAGATCAAAGTGTTTCAATTATAATAGTAGGGAGGTGTATGGGCATCATAGGTGACAACGTGGGTCAACTGAGGATAATGTACATGAGTGCCTGTATATTATTGAATTTATTGAAATAGTCGGCAAATATGATTTAATGCGACGGCTAGGTGAGCATCATATTTGTCCTGTTTGCCAAACGAGATTTAAATTAAATAATAACTTCATAAATGTCCTGCATTCTGATTGGCTGAGTCTTTACAACTTGTGACGTATAAATATGTTTGTATTGTCGCAAATTTAACAAGGTTCAGCTGACTGCAACAAGGAGGGGAAGACAAAGTCGGAAAATATATATGGGCGATACGGTTTAATCTGAATGCGGGTGAAATGGAAATTGCAAAAAGCATTCTGGATGAAACAATTTTAAAAATCATGAACAGAAAACTAGACAGAAATAATTTGAATTCACGAATGTGAGGACTCGTGTTTTTCCCTCCCTCTTACCCAAAGAAAGCAGGTTTGCGCTATATCATACTCTAATGTATGTCTGTGGTTCGCACATCGGGTTACATAAAGAGATTGAAATCACACAGCCAGGTTAAATGAAATAACAATTGTTTTTACATGTTCAAAGAAACACCTGTTTATGGTGGGGTGTTACTGAGTATGAGCTTTAAGAATGTCAGAAGATATATATGTTTATTGTAATCAATGTCAAAATGATATCAGGGTGTATTGTAATCAATGTCAGAATGATATCTGGGTGTATTGTAATCAATGTCAGTATAATATCAGTGTATATTGTAATCAATGTCAAAATGATATCAGGGTGTATTGTAATCAATGTCAGAATGATATTTGGGTGTATTGTAATAAATGTCAGTATGATATCAGTGTGTATTGTAATCAATGTCAGAATGATGTCAGTATGTGTATTGTAATCAGTGTCAGTATGATATCAGTGTGTGTATTGTAATCAGTGTCAGTATGATATCAGTGTGTATTCTAATCAATGTCAAAATGATATCAGGGTGTATTGTAATCAATGTCAGAATGATATCAGTGTATATTGTAATCAATGTCAAAATGATATCAGGGTGTATTGTAATCAATGTCAGAATGATATCTGGGTGTATTGTAATCAATGTCAGTATGATATCAGTGTGTATTATAATTAATGTCAGAATGATGTCAGTGTGTGTATTGCAATCAGTGCCAGTATGATATCAGTGTGTGTATTGTAATCAGTGTCAGTATGATATCAGTGTTTATTGTAATCAATGTCAGAATGATATCAGGGTGTATTCTAATCAATGTCAGTATGATATCAGTGTGTATTGTAATCAATGTCAGAATGATGTCAGTGTGTGTATTGTAATCAGTGTCAGTATGAAATCAGTGTGTACTGTAATCAATGTCAGTATGATATCAGTGTATATTGTAATCAGTGTCACAATGATATTATGGTGTATTGTAATCAATGTCAGAATGATATCAGGGTGTATTGAAATCGATGTCAGTATGATATCAATGTGTATTGTTATCAGTGTCAGAATGATAGTATCGAGTATTGCAATTAGTGTCGGAATGATATTATGGTGTATTGTAATCAGGTTCAGAGTGATATCAGTGTGTATTTTAATCAAAGTCAGTATGATGTCAGTGTGTGTATTGTAATCAGTGTCAGTATGAAATCAGTGTGTACTGTAATCAATGTCAGTATGATATCAGTGTATATTGTAATCAGTGTCACAATGATATTATGGTGTATTGTAATCAGGTTCAGAGTGATATCAGTGTGTATTTTAATCAATGTCAGTATGATATCAATGTGTATTGTAATCCGTGTCAGAATTATAGTATGGTGTATTGACACATTGTCATAATGATATTATGGTGTATTGTAATCAGTGTTTGAATGATATCAGGGTGTATTGTAATCTATGTCAGAATGATATCAGTGTGTATTGTTATCAGTTTCATAATGATGTCAGCGTGTGTATTGTAATCAATGTCAGAATGATGTCAGTGTGTGTATTGTAATCAATGTCAGAATAATGTCAGTGTTTATTGTTATCAGTTTCATAATGATGTCAGTGTGTATATTGTAATCAGTGTCAGTATGATATCAGTGTGTATTGTAATCAATGTCAGTATGATATCAGTGTATATTGTAATCAGAGTCATAATGATATTATGGTGTATTGTAATCAATGTCAGAATGATATCAGGGTGTATTGTAATCGATGTCAGTATGATATCAGTGTGTATTGTTATCAGTGTCAGAATGATAGTATCGAGTATTGCAATCAGTGTCGGAATGATATTATGGTGTATTGTAATCAGGTTCAGAATGATATCAGTGTGTATTGTAATCAATGTCAGTATGATATCAGTGTGTATTGTAATCAATGTCCGAATTATATTATGGTGTATTGTTATCAGTGTCACAATGATATAATGGTGTATTGTAATCAGTGTTATAATGATATCAGGGTGTATTGTAATATATGTCAAAATGATATCAATGTGTATTGTTATCAGTGTCAGAATGATAGCAGTGTGTATTGTAATCAGTGTCAGAATGATATCAGGATGAAATGTAATCGATGTCAGTATGATATCTGTGTGTATAACAATCATTGTCAGAATGATGGCAGTGTGTATTGAATCAGTGTCATAATGTTGTCAGTGTGTGTATTGTAATCAGTGTCAGTATGAAATCAGTGTGTACTGTAATCAATGTTAGTATGATATCAGTGTATATTGTAATCAGTGTCACAATGATATTATGGTGTATTGAAATCGATGTCAGTATGATATCAGTGTGTATTGTTATCAGTGTCAAAATGATAGTATCGAGTATTGCAATCAGTGTCCGAATGATATTATGGTGTATTGTAATCAGGTTCAGAGTGATATCAGTGTGTATTTTAATCAATGTCAGTATGATATCAATGTGTATTGTAATCCGTGTCCGAATTATAGTATGGTGTATTGTAATCAGTGTCATAATGATATTATGGTGTATTGTAATCAGTGTTTGAATGATATCAGGGTGTATTGTAATCTATGTCAGAATGATATCAGTGTGTATTGTTATCAGTTTCATAATGATGTCAGCGTGTGTATTGTAATCAATGTCAGAATGATGTCAGTGTGTGTATTGTAATCAATGTCAGAATGATGTCAGTGTTTATTGTTATCAGTTTCATAATGATGTCAGTGTGTATTGTTATCAGTTTCATAATGATGTCAGTGTGTATATTGTAATCAGTGTCAGTATGATATCAGTGTGTATTGTAATCAATGTCAGTATGATATCAGTGTATATTGTAATCAGAGTCATAATGATATTATGGTGTATTGTAATCAATGTCAGAATGATATCAGGGTGTATTGTAATCGATGTCAGTCTGATATCAGTGTGTATTGTTATCAGTGTCAGAATGATAGTATCGAGTATTGCAATCAGTGTCGGAATGATATTATGGTGTATTGTAATCAGGTTCAGAATGATATCAGTGTGTATTGTAATCAATGTCAGTATGATATCAGTGTGTATTGTAATCAGTGTCCGAATTATATTATGGTGTATTGTTATCAGTTTCATAATGATGTCAGCGTGTGTATTGTAATCAATGTCAGAATGATGTCAGTGTGTGTATTGTAATCAATGTCAGAATGATGTCAGTGTTTATTGTTATCAGTTTCATAATGATGTCAGTGTGTATTGTTATCAGTTTCATAATGATGTCAGTGTGTATATTGTAATCAGTGTTAGAATGATATCAGGGTGTATTGTAATATATGTCAAAATGATATCAATGTGTATTGTTATCAGTGTCAGAATGATAGCAGTGTGTATTTGTAATCAGTGTCAGAATGATATCAGGATGAAATGTAATCGATGTCAGTATGATATCGGTGTGTATAACAATCATTGTCAGAATGATGGCAGTGTGTTTTGAATCAGTGTCATAATGATATCAGGATGTAATGTAATCTATGTCAGAATGAAATCAGTGTGTATTGTAATCGATGTCAGAATGATATCAGGGTGTATTGTAATCGATGTCAGAATTATATCAGGGTATATTGTAATCTGTGTCAGAATGAAATCAGTGTGTATTTTAATCAGTCTTAGAATGATATCAGGGTATATTGTAATCAGTGTTATAATGATATCAGGGTGTATTGTTATCAGTGTCACAATGATATAATGGTGTATTGTAATCAGGTTCAGAATGATATCAGTGTGTATTGTAATCAATGTCAGTATGATATCAGTGTGTAATGTAATCAGTGTCCGAATTATATTATGGTGTATTGTTATCAGTGTCACAATGATATAATGGTGTATTGTAATCAGTGTTAGAATGATATAAGGGTGTATTGTAATATATGTCAAAATGATATCAATGTGTATTGTTATCAGTGTCAGAATGATGGCAGTGTGTATTGAATCAGTGTCATAATGATATCAGGATGTAATGTAATCTATGTCAGAATGAAATCAGTGTAAATTGTAATCGATGTCAGACTGATATCAGGGTGTAATGTAATCTATGTCAGAATGATATCAGGGTATATTGTAATCTGTGTCAGATTGAAATCAGTGTGTATTTTAATCAGTCTTAGAATGATATCAGGGTATATTGTAATCAGTGTTATAATGATATCAGGGTGTATTGTAATTAGTGGCAGAATGCTATCAGGGTGTATTGTAATTGATGTGACTATGAAGTCAGTGTGTATTGTAATCAATGTCAGAATGATAGCAGTGTGTATTGTAATCAGTGTCAGAATGATATCAGGATGAAATGTAATCGATGTCAGTATCATATCGGTGTGTATTGAATCAGTGTCATAATGGTATCAGGCTGTAATGTAATCTATGTCAGAATGAAATCAGTGTATATTGTAATCGATGTCAGAATGATATCAGGGTGTATTGTAATCGATGTCAGAATTATATCAGGGTATATTGTAATCTGTGTCAGAATGAAATCAGTGTGTATTTTAATCGGTGTTAAAATGATATCAGGGTGTATTGCAATCAGTGTCTTCGTGATATCAGGGTGTATTTTAAACGATGTTAGTATGATATCAGTGTGTATTTTAATCAGTGTTAAAATAATATCAGGGTGTATTGCAATCAGTGTCAGAATGATATCAGGGTGTATTGTTATCAATGTCAGTATGATACCAGGGTGTATTCTAATATATGTCAGAATGATATCAAGGTGTATTGTAATCGATGTCAGAATGATATCAGGGTATATTTTAATATATGCCAGAATGAAATCAGTGTGCATGTAATCTATGTCAGAATGAAATCAGTGTGTATTGTAATCGATGTCAGAATGATATCAGTGTATATTGTAGCCGATGTCAGAAAGATATCAGGGTGTATTGTAGCCGATGTCATAAGGATTTCAGGGTGTATTGTAATTGATTTCAGAATTATATCAGGGTGTATTGTAGTCGATATAATAATGATATCAGACTGTATTATAGCAGATGTCAAAATGATAACAGGGTGTATTGTAGCCGATGTCAGAATGATATCAAGGTGTATTGTATTATTCGATGTCATATTGACATCAGGGTGTATAGTAATCCATATCATAATGATATCAAAGTGTACTGTAGCCGATGTCATAATGCTATCAGGGTATATCGTAATCGATATCAGATGCTTTCAGGTGTATTGTAATCGATGTCAGAATGATATCATGGTGTATTGTAGCCGATGTCAGAATGATATCAGTGTGTATTGTAATCAGTATCAGAATGATATCAGGGTGTATTTTAATCTATGTCAGAATGATATGAGAGTGAATTATAATCGATGTCATAATGATATCCGAGTAAATGTTAATCGATGTCAGAATGATATCAGCGTATATTTTAATCGATGTCAGAATGATATCAGGGTGAATTGTAATCGATGTCAGAATGATATTCGGATATATTGTAATCAGTGTCTGAATGATATCCGGGTATATTGTAACCCATGTGTACACTGATATATGCTCTAATCATCAAGGTAGGATTGCTGAATACTTGTGCGAGCAACATGAATGTTTTGGATGCAGCGTCTGTATGACAACCGGACATAGACGATGTGATGACGTCACTTTTATACCGGATATAGCATCGTCGGCTGCGAGCAAACGAGAATATTCGGAAATGCAGACAGCATTAAAATCCGTTTCAAAAGGTTTCCACGAAAATTTAAGCACGACTAAAGAAAATGCCTTTGTATTTGATAGAGTCCATTCTCAAGCAGTTGATTGCATTAGGGAATGTCGGAAACAGATAAACAGTTTTTTTGATGAACTTGAAAACAAAATAGTAGCAAACGCAAACATGCTCAAAGATGACAGTACGAAGGTTATGAACAAGGCCACAGATACAAGTAACACGATGATAGAGGAGATTGAGAAACTGACCTCCAACTTCGATAAGCTGCACCAATCAAATCAAAACTGCCAACTATTTGTTGAAATGAGAAATGCAAAGAGTAAGTTGCAATCTTACAAAGACAGCCTTATCAAGATGGAGAGTGACATCACATTGAAGAAGTACAGGTTTAAGCCGGAAAAAAAGATAAAATAATTGATATAAAGAAGCTCACAGAATTGATGAAAAGCATTGAAAGCATTGGGGACCTGTATGTGATAAAAGACACTACGAAAACCAAAGCAACACCTGTCTGTGAGATCAATGTTAAACAAAAGAGTGACTTGGGAGACTGTTACATAAGTGGATGCATCGCACTGACCAGTGGTCAACTTGTCCTAGCTGATAAAAACAACATGAAAGTTAAAGTGTTCGAAACGAAACAAGGTGGGTTTATAACTGAACTGTTGCTACCATCAAACCCTGTGGATGTGACAGAGGTCAGCGAATGTCAAATAGCAGTGACAATGCCTCTTCAGCAGAAGGTTCAGCTGATAAACGTGTCGGACTCCTTGTCTCTGGACCGTGAGATTAAAGTCGACGGCACATGTGTTCGAATGGTCTATAGCAAGCACCGGTTCATCGTGTCATTCGTCAACCCGGGTAAGATACAAATACTTACCTTCCAAGGTGAGTGCATCCAGGTAGAGTTGTTTAGCAAACCATATTACATAGCCATTAACCCATATCAGACTACGTTATAGTGACTGACGTCAGAGGTAAGCATTCGGTGACCAGTCTGACAATGGACGGCAAGGTGACGTCAGTCTACAAGGACGACGACCTGAAGGGCCCTAGGGGTGTGGTAGTGGCTGGTGACGGTACCGTATTCGTCTTTGGGAAGGATTCTCACAACATTCACCAGATGACGGCTGACTGCATCAATATTCGGGTAGTATTGTTCATGGAATATGGGGTGACATTTCCACTGTCAATTAGTTACTGCGACAGTGATGATAGGGTATATGTCAGCAATACTAGCGTAGCAAACAGTATTATGATCAATGTTTTTCAGCTATAAAAGAAAAGGAGAGAGGTGCATGGGCATCTTGGGTGACAACGTGAATAAGTAGATAATACATGAGCGTGCCTGTGTATTATTGAATGTATTGAAAGAGATGGCAAATATAATTTAATGCGAAGGCTAGCATCATTCTTGTCATTTTTGCCAACAGAGTTTTAAATTCAATAATAACTTAGCAAGCATGTCATATAACGACAGAAAGTGCGTTTTACCGTGACGTCATTGGTCGCTTGTGTATTAGTTTTGATTCTAAACTACTCAGGAATATCCGCAACATGTCGTACACTGCAGCATTACAAGAATGTAAATCGAAGGTTTCGATATTGATTTCCACCAAAACAAATTTGCATTCAAAATCAAAGTTATCATCCAAATTTTGCAATGCTATTCAGCCGATTGCTCCACCAGTAGTTTATTTACATGAAAGCAGTGAAAACAACTTTCATTTGTATTGACGAAAACAAACATGTAACGAATTATACATCAACGCGTGGGTTAACGGCCATATTGTTTACATAGCAAAGCAACAGTGCACTATTTTCTGGCCGATGCATTCCGGCTAACAAAATGTCAAGATTCGGAACATACCGAAGCTCGATATACACAATAGGCGGGATCCCGAATAATGACGGAATTGGCCGAGCGTTCGCGATTGAGGAATATCCTGCATTCTGATTGGCTGAGTCATTACAACGTGTGACGTACAAAATATGCATATACCAAATTTAACAAGGTTCAGATAAAACACTCATTCTGATTGGATGACGGAAAAGAACGTAACATTTCATTGAATGACGTCATTGAGGCTCACTAAGACTTGGGCCTACTGGATTCAAGTTATTACAGGGACATACGGCAATTTTGATTTCACTATATCTCACTGCGGTCCGTTAATATAACGTACTCCCTGCTATATCTCACTGCGGTCCGTTAATATAACGTACTCCCTGCTATATCTCACGGCGTCCCGTTAATATAACGTACTCCCTGCTATATCTCGCTGCGGTCCGTTAATATAACGTACTCCCTGCTATATATCGTTGCGTCCCGTTAATATTATAGGTTATTGCATTTGTATGGCTAAATAGTACTTGGAACGAGTTGTTTTGGCAAAGGACGACGACTCTGCGAGTCGTCCTGCGCCAAAACAACGAGTTCCAAGTAATATTTAGCCATACAAAATCAATAACCTTTTTATTGTATACTTTCATATTGTTTTTGATCAATGTTAATTGTATGACTATTACTTTTCATTGTATTTGTGTTATTTTTATAGCTTTTGATGGAATTCCTATCTTGCCATTCAGTTTCATTTTGTGTGGATGATTATTTTGCGCGAAAACGACGTCGACGTCGGATGACGTCATTAAAAACATCAAGCGATTTTCTGAAGTTTGTTTACCATTCGATAACGTTAAAAACAGTGGGTGGGTGACCATTTGAATTATTTGATCATTTTTTGCCATAAAAGGTTGAAAAAAACTCGTATTTTTTTGTTGACACTATAGAAAGGATTCCGTTATTTTTATTTGAAAGTAGTTCCTTATTTCTATTTCGCGGCTCTTAGCAAGCACGAGCAAAAGTTCCCGTGCAATATCAATGCGTGCAATATCGTAGAATATTGCACGCTTAGCTCAATGCAAACTAAACGGGACAATATGAAAGTATACAATAAAACGTACTCCCTGCTATATCTCACGGCGTCCCGTTAATATAACGTACTCCCTGCTATATCTCACGGCGTCCCGTTAGTTTTCCTACATAACTTGCATATTTGAATTGTTTAATATTAATTATTAGAATAGTTCAAAGCAAATTGTTTTTACATAGTACGTAAGAAATTTGAAATATATTTATTTAAGTATATGCGAGCATTTCTAAATTCAAAATGATAGAGGATTTTGCTTTTTTGCAGGTAAGAAGGTTCTAGGCCCATTTTCCATATTTTATCTTGATGTAAATGGAAGATGAGCCTGGCATTCCTGTTAAGCGCCATATAACCTTTTATGTGTTGGTGTGCCTTAAAACCCAGTTCAATTCATGTCGATAGATGATGAATACATCGAGCTGCTAATTTAATGATTGCTATAAATCTCAAAATTACCATGCGTGTCTTTTACCCCATTCCAACTTCTTTAACCAGGGAACACATCTGAACTGACGTCAAATAAATCAAGCATGGAATGACCTTTACCGTTTCAACAGTTTTAGATACGTTCCCTGTTTCCTCGGTTAAAGAGCGTTAAAATAGTATTAACTAGTCTGTACTTTCGCATTTGGAGACAGTAGATCTACTCGACCGTTTAATGGTCTATCGCATTGTCATTAAACAACACTTGCGCCCATTAAACGGTCAAACTACCATCTCAAAATTAAAGGTACAGAATATGTAAACCTATAATACGACGGTGATACTGTGTGTAATAAATACATAACTCACCTGGACTGAAAAAAATGTAGCATGTAACATTCGTTAAAACAATTAATTCGTCTGTATCAGCCAATCAGAAACGATAACAGAATTCAAGATGGCCGCCACAGCTAAAATATATTTTTAAAGTAGCTATCCTGCCAACAACAGCCAAATTTTACAACATACGTACACCGTTTCTAAACCTGCTAACGATATATACTGAATTGCAAAACAAAGTGGACACTGAGTTTTGTTTAGATTTAATATTATAAAGGTTTTTTTAAAGTTTAAATGGACAAATTCCAAAATGAATATGCCATGTTTCAAAACTGACGCGTCGAATTAAGAGTTACCAACTCATAATTCATTTTACCATATTCAGTCACAGGTATTCTAAGAAGCCGTTAATGAACTATACTTTTAATCGGCATATATACATTATTATATTACCTGAACACCTGCAGAGTTTTGATAAGTAATAGATAGAGTATGGTCTAATTGAGTTGGTTGATTTAAACATCGAGATGGGCGTAGCCCATCAAGGTGTTTAAATTAACCAACGAAATGAGAACGTACTCTATTTGTTTTGTAGCATGTCCATTTCAGCTCCCTGCCATACTCTAACTTCCAATAACTGGTAGTTGTAGTACACCATTTATTCTGACAGATGTTATTTTTAATTAAACGATTTACACCTGTGCTATTACAAAGGGAAATGCAGTGAACATGCTACAAACAGTTTTGTAGGGTGACTTTGTCGTTATTTGGCGGAATAGCTACTTTGAAAATACATTTTTGGCGACTGAAAAGTATAACTCTTTAGCAAAATAGAATATACTAGTATATTGGTAAACGTTGTGGCTACTACTCCTCTGAAACTACTTGCTGGATTTTAATGAAAATTTACAGAAAGGCTGCCCTCGATGCCTTGTTGGTCGTAAGTAAAAAAAAAAGATCGGCCGGAATTTCAAAATGGCCGTCACAGCTAAAATAGATTTTAAAAATACAATTTTGTGGAGACTACTTCTGAAAACGTGGTACTGATTTGGAACCATTATCAAAATTACTTGCATGTAGTTCGTCCTAGACAGATTTGATTTAACTTTATTTTTGGATGTCAGCGTCTTTGTTTACATGTAGTTCCATAGTAAAAACGTGTGACAACCGCTGAAACTACTAGATCTAATTTAGTATGATTTATATGTTCATATAGATTAAGTTTTCTATTAAAGGGAGGTAATTATAGTATTTTAAATGATAAAACAAATGTACATCAAGATAATTGTTTACCGGTATATCTATCCTAAAGAAAAGAACTTCAACTTAACAAAGCTAATATTTCTGACATTGTCGCTTTTTTCTCGATTTACATATCTCTGTTGGAAATTAAGAAATAATTAATAAAAGCTATGGCCATAGATGATTTTAATTTTTAAATTGTTAATTATTTTCACTTAGATGGAGATGTTCCCCGAGCCGCGTCTTATAGGATCTCTGTTTCTCAACATATTCGTTTTTCTAGAGCTTTTAGTCGAGTTGAGGACTTGATATTTGTAATCCTTGTATAACTAGAAAGCTACTCCATCAGGGCTACCGTTACCATAAACTTCGAAAACTTATGCAAATTTGTATTATCGTAACAATGATCTCCATCTAAACTATAAAGTAATTTAAGAACTCTTCTGTGACAAGGACCATCACAACCTTCACCACGTCTATGGTGACGTGATTTACAAACTTATATGAAAAACAAATTATTATTTTTACAAACTTAGTAAGATTCCTGGTCATAATCACTGAATATGTGTCAACCAGTGTGTGTGTGTGTGTTTATTTATTAGTGTTATATACATAATTTATATTGCTTATTAATACTGCTTTGTTTGTTAGCGAATATAACCCGGCGGGGATTTCTTTGTTTGTTAGCGAATATGTTTGTTAGCGAATATAACCCGGCGGGGATTTCTTTATTTGCATTGTCCCGTTTTATTGGGATGGCAATAGGGTAAGTGCGAGGTTCAGTGCATCCTAGAACCAGTTTTCAACCTCCAGCGGCCTTTTTGCCACTGACCTTTCAAAGGCGATAATCCTACTGTCAACCCGTTTGTGTCACATGCCTTACATCTTAGTAATTGCTGTTTGTTTGAATGCGTGTTTCTGGTTGACAGTGTTCTGTGAAATCTACATTTCCTATTCGACTTTTATACCTAACGTTACTTTCATTAGTTTCTGATATGACGTGTATGGTTCACACTCGTTTATAACTGTTTATGTAATTTGTGTTTAAATAGTATGTAAAGTTTTTAAGGCAAAATGTGTTTTAATAAATAATAAATATCAATAAATTTGTTTTCCTTGCGTTATTAGTGTCAGGGTCGATATATAATGTATAGTGACCCTGTTAGTGTTGATTTTAGACCCAATCTTTTCTGCGTGAATCAACAGTTTTTTGCTACATGTATATGGATAAAATAAATGCAATTGCCTAGTTTGATCTAGGAGTAGTCTATATAACCTAATGCAGGTTTCATTAAAAAATGGCTGTTCTGCCAATCAAGAAACTATCAGCAGAGCTTCAAGGTCAGTGACCTCTTGTTGAATTTACTTATGTTTTTCTTTTATTGACGAGTTGTATGCCCTTTTTTATATGTTCTTTTCTTTTCATCACATATATGATTTGTAATGCTTGTATTCTTAATTATATTTTATAATGAAACTATTTTTAATGTAGTTTCCATAACTGCTTCATTAAACTTGTTACATAAAACTGGTATTAAACATGAACTCTTACGGATGGCGGGAGGCGTACAGTACTGGTTCTACCCAGGAAAGGTGGGTTGTCTGCTTCCGCCACAAAAATCAACCGTCATATATAACATTTCATGTGATGAAAATGACGTAAAACACCATATAAAAAACAAACAAACAAACTGTATGATCCTTTATTTAGAAAAAAATTATAAACAACTTTGTTCTGTAAAGAACTTCATACTAGTGCTAAATAAATGTGTTCAGCATGCCACACATAGAGGTAATGTTAAATCAATATACTATATAAAAAGTCGAGTAAAACTTTTTAAAATAAAAGGTATACATAGATACACGTATACATGTACACGTATATACCCTGTAATTGCATACACTTGTTGTGTATATATTGTAATGTGTGGTGACAAGAAAACAAACATTGTGACATGTATAAATTGTTAAATGTTGTACCATGTGTATACAAACTGATTTGATTTAATAAATGTTTCTTCAGCCTGAGTAACTGTTTAATATATAATTGTTTTCCGAAACACTCCCACCACCATGTATCTCTCTATACTCCATATCCAAGTAAATAAATACACAATTAGGTTGAATTCAGGGGCGGATCCAGGATTTCAGCTTAGTGGGGGCGTAAGATTTTGGTCAATTTTCGGGTCCGTTTCTAGCCTCATAAAACGGTTGCGGTATTGTATTGATAGGGAAAAAAAGTCCGTTTTAAAAAAAAAGGATTTAACAATGTGTTAATTAAACCACTCATTAGCCATTATGCGTCGAGCGAGCGAAGTGAGCGAGAATTTTTTTTTATACTGAGGGCGTGCATCGAAATTGTTTGATATTTTATCTACAGTAACATGGACATACATGTATGATCCGGAATTTTTAGGGTCCCCCCCCCAACCCCCCTGTATCCGCTAGTGGAATTGCCCTCCCTGTATCCGCTAGTGGAATTGCCCTCTTCACGACTGTGAGCTAACTATACAAACAAGCTTAGGGGGAATTTACCTTTTCATGGAAATGCAAAGTTCCATGGGACATAACTCTTGTAATCTTGTAAAATAGTTGCGTTACAGTAATTTCATAATTTAATACAATATGCGTGAAGTTAAAACGCATAATAAGCATTCAAAATGCAATAGCATGCAGCTGCACTAACACATTTTGAGAAGTTGATCACACAAAGTTATTTTCAAGTTCAAAGGGACATAATTCGTTAGCAGTTCAAATTCGTTACAGAATGACATCTTCTGTCAATTATGATGTAGTTGTGATAATCATAGCTCCTGTGGTTCTATAAGACCATACGAGTTATGATTCTCACAGGTAGTTGTTATATATGCAATTTCATTACAATCGGCACAAGTCTTGGAGGAGTTGCGCACACAAGTTATACCTACGTACGGACACATATAATTATGGGATATATGTACGGAATTCAGGAAAGTCCAAGGTTGCATTGCTTTGCATTCGCAGCATCTCGTACACTGCTTCGCAGACCGTTTGCTAAGGGTTATATACTAAAAGCATTTCCTAGGTATCAGTTTAATATGACCTCGACCTTTGACCTTCTAACAAAAAAAATGGGATTGTTGTTAACCAAGAGCATTATTTGTATCTTTTTTAAAATTGTAGGTCAAATAGTTCGTGAATAACAGCCGGTAAAGTTTTGTTCATGAGCAGGTCACAGTGACCTTGACATTTCACCTACAAACCATAAAATCAATATGGGTCGTTGTTTTAACACGGGTGCTATTTCTGTAGATTTCAAAAGTGTAGTTCTTACATTTACAAGTTAAATTGGTCAACATTTCTCTCAGATTCTGTCACTGTCAGGTCATTGTGACCTTGATGACCTACTGAACCAAAAACCAACAGGCCTCCTCCTCTCACCAAGCTAAATACACCGATGAAGTTTAATAAGTGTGGATAATATATTACTGGAGTTACCATGTCTATATGAGGACCTTTACCTAATGACTTCAAAAGTAATAGGGCATCTCCTCTCAACATAGAAAATGTGCCTACAACGTTTCATGATTGTAGGTATTATACTCCTGTAGTTATCACTCGCAATATGTACTGGTGACCTTTACCTTTGACCCCAAAAGCAACAAGATTCCTCATCTGACCAAAGGCAATGTAAGTATGAAGTTTTATGACTTCATCACGTGGAATGCATATTGCAACATGAGGTCATAAGGACGAATGCATATTGCAACATGAGGCCATAAGGACCTTGACCTTTAACCTACTGACCTCAAAAATAATCGGGTTCCACCTCTCATCCAAGGGCTGTATACTAAGGCAGTTTCATGAGTGTGGGTGTTATGCTTTCAACGTTATCATCTCTCGGCATGCGTATTACCATTTTAGGTCATGGTAACCCGTGATGATGAGTTTATGCTTTCAAAATTATCGCGCATAATTCATATTTCCATAAAGGCCATGGTGACCTTGACCATTGACCTTCTGACTCCAAAACGACTAGGGTTTCTCTTTCCACCAAGGTAGATGTACCTTTATGTTTCATGAGTTTCGTCATTATTCAAGTTATTTAGAGGAAAGTGTATTTTCATATAAGGTCATGGTGACCTTGACTATTGACCTACTGATCCCAACAGCAATAGGGTTCTTTCTCTCATCTCATGTTTATATCGTTATGTGTATATCCTTTTGTTTATACGTTATGTTTATATGGTGATATTTATATTGTCATGTTTATATCATTATGTTTATATTGTTATGTTTATATCGTTATGTTTATACCATTATGTTTATATTGTTATGTTTATATTGTTATGTTTATATTTATGTTTATATCATTACATTTATATTGTTATCTTTATCTAATTATGTTTATAGTGTTATATTTATATTGTTATGTTTATATCGTTATGCTTATATTGTTATGTTTATTATGTTTATATTGTTATGCTTATATCAGTATGATTATATTGTTATGTTTATATAATTATGTTTATATTGTTATGTTTATATTGTTATGTTTTATCATTATGATTATATTGTTATGTTTACAGCATTATGTTTATATTTATGTTTAAATCATTGTGTTTATATTGTTATCTTTATATCATTATGTTTATATTGTTATGTTTATATCATTATGTTTATATTGTCATGTTTTGTTATGTTTATATTGTTATGTTTATATCAGGATGATTATATTGTTATGTTTATTTTTTTGAATTGAGAATTGAATTGGGTTTTAAGGCGCACCAACATATGTAACGTTATATGGCGCCTAACAGGAATGAACATGCCAGGCTCATCCTCCATTTACATCAAGACAAAATATAGAGAATGGGCCTAGAACCTTCTCACCTGCAGAACTGCAGAGTTACTGCAAATTATATTGTAGACACTCCAGTTACGCTGGAGCCACGTTTACTGTTTTTCTGCCACTGCCCTAGTGATTTGAGCGAGATGGCACCTGACAATGCAGGGGTCATGATGATCTTTAATGAACATGAACAGACAATGATAAAATGAACATGAATTTGGAGGGGATCTACCCCTCTGCCTACCCACTAACGGGATCTGCAGTGACCCTATTACTCGGAACCACATGGGGCTGTTATGTTTATATAATTATGTTTATATCATTATGTTTATATTGTTATTTTTATATCATTATGTGTATATCATTATGTTTATATTGTTATGTTTATATCATTTTGTTTATATTGTAATGTTTATATCGTTGTTTTTATATCATTATGTTTATATTATTATGATTATATTGTTATGTTTATATCATTATGTTTATATTTATGTTTAAAACATTGTTTATATTGTTACGTTTATATTGTTATGTTTATATCATTATGGTTATATAGTTATGTTTATATCATTACGTTTATATTGTTATCTTTATATCATTCATTATGTTTATATTGTTATGTTTATATTGGTATGTTTATATTGTTACATTTACACTATCTTTATATTGTTATGTTTATATTGTTATGTTTATATCGTTATGTTTATATCTTTATATCATTGTTTATATTGTTATGTTTATATTGTTATGTTTATATTGGTATGTTTATATTGTTACATTTACATTGTTATCTTTATAGCGTTATGTTTATATTGTTGTTTATATCGTTGTGTTTATATCATTATGTTTGTATTGTTATGTTTATATCATTATGTTTATATTGATCACATCTGCTTTTTTTTAATTTCAGTAGAACACCAATTTTTATAAAATATAACTACAGCTAAAATCTATGTGTTTGTAGAATCAGAGACGTAATAAACCACTTAATAAATCACAGGTACAGCATAATGTTATGTGAACAAGAGGCCCAAGAGGGCCTGTATCGCTCTACTGGCTATATGGAACCTTTGATGAGGAACACGACAACAACATGCGCAACTAGGCTTGGTACTGATCATTCCTGCCAAGTTTCACTGATATCCAGCTTCAGAAAAAATTGTCTGGATAAAGTTTGTGTATATAAGGCCAAAACTCATTCAACCAGAGCACGGCGATGTAGGTGCAACTAGGCTTGGTACTCATCATCCCTGCCAAAATCCGTTCAAATTCGGCCAGGAGTGCAGAAGAGACTAGTCTGGATAAAGTTTGTGTATCTCAAAGGGACAATGTCTATAACTTTTAGCCTATAAAACACAAAATAATAACGTTGACATACATAACACACCAACCATTATTGAATATTTACTAAATTAAACCAAGATTGACGGAATTCAATAGCGGTACAAAAAAAGAACTACCGCTTTGTGGAGTTGAACATGCAACGCCTACTAAAATTACACTCACAGGTAATAATAGTCCAACGTCGCAATAGTCGAGCTCGCTACCGACTCAGCAAACCGGTCTAGATGTATTACGTAAGAGATGCAACGTATAAAAGCTAATGCGCTAATGGATGTCATGTGATCAGCAGAAAATGTAAATAATGTGGGTCCACATTATTTACAAATAATAAATAAAAGCATTTTTTTTCAAACTCGTGAATGTATTACTACAGGCTTATCTGACCCTATGGTAATGTTTTCATGCATACATTTCACTGAATAAAGTTATCAGACAGTTATTTGGCTATGCTCAATATATGTTTACTTACGGACAGTGTCCCTTTAAAGGACTATAACTCCGCAAAAAGCATCAACCGGAACACGGCAATGACATGCACAACTAGGCCTGGTACTGATCATCCCTGCAGTTTCACTGAAATTTGGTCAGGGCTTCAGGAAAACGTAGTCCGTACACAACTTGTGTATTAAAAGCTTTAACGGGCCATAACTCAGCCACAAATCTGTCAGCCGAAATACGGCGAAAACATGCATAACTAGGCTTGGTACTGATCATCCCTGCAAAGTTTCGTTGAAATCCAGCCAAAGGTTCAAGAGAAATAGTCCAGATAAAGTTTGAGTAGTAAAACCTTTAAAGGGCCATAATTCTGCCAAAAATCATTCAACTGGAACACGGTGACGATATACATAACTAGATTTGGTACTGATCATCCCTGCAAAGTTTCATTAAAATCTGGCCAAATGAAAGCCCTATCGTCTTAATGAAGCGAAATACAGCATTTATAACTAAATCAAGGGCCATAACTCCGGTGTTACTAATATAATTTGGCTGGTTTTCAAATTTTTCTGAGCTTATACTGATATTAACAATATGTGCAAGTTTGGTAAAGATCAAATAATAAATGAAGGTGCTAGAGTGTTCACAAGGCAGAATATGGCATTTTTTTCAGAAAAAAATACAAGGGCCATAACTCTGGCGTTACTGACTCAATTAGCTGGTTTTCGAACTTCTCCAAGCTTTCATTAGTATTAACAACCTGTGAAAGTTTGGTAAAGATCAAATAATAAATGAAGGTGCTAGAGTGTTCACACGGCAGAAAATAGCATTTTTTCAGACAAAAAACAAGGGTCATAACTCGGTTTTACTGATCAGATTTGACTGGTCTTCCAAACTGTCCAGGCTTTCATTGATATTAACAATATGTGCAAGTCTGGTAAAGATCAAATAATAAATGAAGGTGCTAGAGTGTTCACACGGCAGAAAATAGCATTTTTTCAGAGAAAAAACAAGGGCCATAACTCGGTTTTACCGATCCGATTTGGCTGGTCTTCCAAACTGTCCAGGCTTTCATTGATATTAACAATATGTGCAAGTCTGGTAAAGATCAAATAATAAATGAAGGCCCTAGAGAGTTCACAAGGCAAAAGATAACGGCCTACGGATAGACAACGGACAACTCGTCATCCCATGAGCTAAAAATTATATTGAAAATATTAACCCAATAACAATACTATTCACCCCAGAAGTTTGGCAACTTCATAAATTCATTTTTGTTTTACAATCTAGAAAACTGAATTGAATTGAATCGGATGTTATAATCGCACAACAGCAAATGTCATATGGCAACTTTCCAGCTTCCATTGGTGGAGGAAGACCCCAGGTGCCTCTCCGGGCAATTTTCGTGCGCGGGGCGGCATCTGGGTAGAACCACTGACATTCCAAGCCAGCTGGATAGCTTCCTCGCATAAAAATTCCTAGGCCCATGAGGGATCACAGCGTTGAAGGGCAAGTGATTTCAGGTCAGAGACTAACCACTCAGCGAGAAAAAGGTAATATTAGGACACGATAAGAAGTTTGGTTTTATCAACATAATAATTTTTGTTTTGACTTGTTAAGTATTCAGACACCAAAGAAGTTTAATATGAGATCAACCAGTATTTATTCGGAAAATATGAAGATTATGTTTTTGTGGAGAGTAATTGAATTGAATTGAATGTTGTTTAACGGCTCATCAACACAGTACAGGTTATTTAGAGCCGCCCCTGAGAGAGGGGAAGGATACATAGGAATCCGGGAACCTGCCCTACTCTTATTATCGAATAGATTCCTATGGTTCTTTAATGTGCTTGGAGGACCGATACACGGGACCGCCCGGTTTACATCCCCATCCGACGGACGGGGCTAAGCCCTTTTTTGTGGAGAGAGGTGTTTAAAATGAGTTCAAAATGTATTTATTCACAAATTAAGATTATGATTTTGTGGGGGTGAGGGGTTCAAAATGTGATCAAAATCAACAAGTATTTATTCCGAAAATACGAAGATTAAGTTTTCATGTGTCTGTGTGCGATGGGTGGGGGGAGGCGGTCTAAATGTATGCACAGCTACTGCTGGACTCTCATTGCTGGACTCTTACCCCTAACAACAGTCAGCAGTTGATTCGATTTGAAAGGGAACAATATATTTGATAGGATTTGATTCTTTACTATTTTATTCATACAGAATATTATTTTTAATAAACAGTTCTCTTAAGTTAATAATACTTTTATTTCTTAAAGTGGAATGCTATCTGAATCACTGATTTGTAAGACGTCATCACTCCAAGGTCATTTAAACCCTGTATTTCTATCTGGCATTGTTTGTCACTGGTTGTAACAACTGTTAGTTATTTTAGTTGTCGGTGGTCTCAAATGCCGGGTTTTGTATTTGTTATTTGTTTCACCTAGTCAAATGCCGAATACATAAATTGTTGGATGATTTGAGTTGTCAGTGGTATCTTTTGCTGGCCATTTAATTGTTCAATCAGGTCATTGTCGATGGTTTCTGTTTCAGCAAATTCCAATTTTTCCATTTAATAGTAATGTTTCTATTGATGGTTTCATCTCCTCAGGTTTCAGTTGCCAGTTTCCTCACTTCATGTTTCAGTTGCCAGTGTTTTAATAACCAGCTGGTGATGGTATCTATGCTGGCTATTTCAACTGTTGGAAGATCCAACTAGTTATCTTTCAAAGTGAGTCTAGGTTTGAATTGCCGGCTATTTTAATTTGTGTTTGTTCAAAGTCATGTTTCAGTTGTCAGTGGTTTTAATTCCCATTCATTCATGTTTTAATTTTGGATATTCCATCTAGTCATGCTTTAATTATCCATGGTTTGATTTGAATTGCCAGCAATTTTAATTTGTGTGTGTTCCGTCTAGTGACGTTTTAACTGCCAGTGGTTTTAATTCCCATTCATTCATATTTTATTTGTGGATATTCCATCTAGTCATGCTTTAATTATAGGTGGTTTGATTTGAATTGCCAGCAATTTTAAGTTGTGTGTCTTCCGTCTAGTGATGTTTCAACTCAACTGCCAGTGGTTTTAATTCCCATTCATTCATGTTTTAATTTTGGATATTCCATCTAGTCATGCTTCAATTATCGGTGGTTTGATTTGAATTGCCAGCAAATTTTTAATTTGTGTGTGTTCCGTCTAGTGGTGTTTCAACTGCCAGTGGTTTTAATACACATTCATTGAGATTTTAATTGCTCTTTGTTCCAAACAGCCATTTTTCAGTTGCTGGTGATTTCTGTTTCTATCTGAACTGTTCCTTTAATACCCATGTTTCAGCAGCGGCTAGTTTGAATTGCCAGATGTTTTTATTGTTGGATGTTCCGACTAGTCATGTTTCAGTTGCTGGTGGTTTCTATTGCCGTGTATTTTAATTGTTGGATTTTCCTACTAGTCATGTTCAGCTGCCAGTGGTTTATATTGTTGGCTATTTTACTGATGCCATCTGATCAGGTTTCAGTTACCGGTGTTTTAATTACCGGCTATTTCAATTGTTGGATGTTCATCCTAGGCATATCATATTTCAGTTTCAGGTGGTTACTACTGCCGGCTATTTGAACAACTGGATGTTCGATGTAATCATAGATTAGCCGATAGCTTATGAACAGTTGGGACGTTTCACTGATCAGATCATTTCTACAGTTCACTACAAACTTCTATGTTAAACAAATAATTTCAAATTAATAAATTAATTAACAACATCTAATTGACTTTGGAATTCCTCAGGAGAGCTTCTTGGGTTTCAGTTTTTGATTCTTGATTGAAATTTCTTTTCCTGAAAGTAAAAGTATTTGAAACATATATAAGTATTCTATATATACGGTACCGTTTTATTACCAGAACACTCCAGCATTACTTTTTATTTTTCTATATACTTTCTTGCCCATTGTGTGTGTTCTAAGGTTTATAATCCCTCAGACCCAGTAAGAGTATTACATCACCTAACAATGTAAAATGCTATATAATATTTGGTAACAAGAAATTGCATCGGCATTATTTTTTATTTCTAAATATCTTACCATCTATCATTTACTTTCTCGCCTATTATTTGTGTAATTTTAAGGTTTGCAGACCCTCAGCCCTCGTACCAGGGCCCTAAATGGCGGGACTTCAATTTTCCCAGCTCATACCAAGAGTAAGAATTCCCATCACCTAACAATGTAGTACGCTAAATAACATTTGGAAATGAGAATCGCATCAACATCACTTTTCATTTCTAAATACATTCCCGACTATAATCACTTGCTTTCTCACCTAGTGCGTGTGTAATTTAAGCTTTATGATTCCGCCACCCTACTACGAAGCGTTCAGTAGGCTATATTTGGTAACAAAACTCCTATCAGCATTACTAAACAATCAACGCTAAAAACCCTAGCTCGAGGGAAAATGTGACACACATTTAACGATTTTTTGCCAGTGAGAAAAGCTAGATAAAAAAATCCATGATGTTATATTTAAATCATGGTCTAATATTTTTATTTTTCATATAGAGATTGAGGATAAAGTCCGAGTAAACCCCTTTATTTTCACCTACTGAATATCTCCACCTACTGGAAGTTGACTGGATGTGAAAGTTATGAATAATTTAATATCAAAGTGACGGAATATGTAAAGGGAAATAACTAGATAGCTTATTACTGTTAATGGATGAATTAGTAAAAAAAATATTGGAGGTTATTTTGATAACTCTAATTTTAAATCGCTCTCCTTTTTAATATCAGTATCTTGTCCATCACACTAAATAAATCACCGCCACAAAATTAATCTAGGTGCAAAATTAAATACTTTTGAAAACTCCATTCAATGCTAGACTGAGCCTTCTTTGACATGTTAAACTGTTCTAAGCCCTTTTTAATTATTTAGATATTATCTATATGTTTGTGTAAAATATGAAACAAGGGCAGCTCCTAGCGGGGCATATACGCCCGTCTTCGGGAAGGTTTAGCTCTAGGTTAAACCTTTTTCAAAGAGAAATAATTTTAAAAATATATAAATCAGAGCGTTATGGGGGATTTATAAGATGTATTTACTGGATCATGCTGAAGATGTGTGCAAAGTTTCATTGTTGTACACCTAATACTTCAAAAGTTATTTAATAGCCACAACCACTTGTACAAGGCAAGGTTAAGTTCCAGGTTAAACCTTTTTTCAAAGGGGAATAATTTAAAAATATGAACAGAGTTATGGGCCTTTATCAGATGTATTCACTGGATCATGCTGAAGCTGTGTACAACGTTTCATTGTTGTAGACCTTATACTTTGAAAGTTATTAGCCACCATCAGTTGTCAGGTAAACGTTAACGGACAGACGCACATATCATGCACGCATAATACGTCTCTAGGGGCGTATAAAATAATGACAAGAAAAGACTGCAATTGAAGGCACTAATCCGCCAAATAACAAAAAAATTACGCTACAAAATCGTTTATCCAAACCCTATCCAGGTGTTCATGTCATATAATAATGTATATGTGCAGATTAAAACTAATAATACTAATAGGATTGTTCATGGGTTCTTAAAATACTCGTGATTGAACATGCATAAAAATTATTTATGAGTTTGTAACCCTTAATTCGATGCTTCCGTTTTGGGGTTAGGTCTGGCAGATTCAAGTCATTTATTTGTGTCTACAGAGTTTGGATTCTCAAAACATGTAAGTTATATATAGAGTTTAATTAACATTGTTGAAGTGATACGGAAAATAATTCCCCGAGTGAGAAAGATTCTTACGATACAGAAACAAGTGCGTTTTCGCACGAGTTTCTATATCGCAAGAATATTTCTCACGAGTGAATTATTTTCCGTATCACTACAAAAATGTTAATTAAACTATATAATTAATTAAACTATATAATTAATTAAACTATATAATATATATTCTGTGATGAATTTCTTTCCAATCGTCTTTTGACACAAGTATTCCTACTTCTGTCACTCTTTTGGCGACAGAGCGGAGTAATATCATGACGTCAATTCGTGACGTAATATCTTGACGTCTATCGTTTAGTTCATAACATCTGGCTACTGTGCTATCTTGCACACTAGGCGAGATAGCACAGTAGAGGAAGGGATATGTTATAGATTTTCTCAAACTGGGAAATTTCTATAATTCATCACAGAATATATAATATATATACCTTGTCATCAGTAGGTTTAGAAACGGTGTGTATATGTTGTAAAAGTTAGCTGTTGTTGGCGGGATAGCTACTTCAGTGCAAGTAATTACTTTTATACAACAGGTTTAAATAGAGTTTAATTAACATTGTTGAAGTGATACGGGAAATAATTCCCGAGTGAGAAAGATTCTTGTGATATAGAAACGAGTGCGTTTTCGCACGAGTTTCTATATCGCAAGAATATTTCTCACGAGTGAATTATTTTCCGTATCACGACAAAAATGTTAATTAAACCATATAATATATATTGTGTGATGAATTTCTTTCCAATCGTCTTTTGACACAAGTATTCCTTCTTCTGTCACCCCTTTGGCGACAGCGCGGAGTAATATCATGACGTCAATTTGTGAGTAATATCGTGACATCTATCGTTTAGTTCATAACATTTGGCTACTGTGCTATCTTGCACACTAGGCGAGATAACACAGTAGAGGAAGGGATATGTTATAGATTTTCTCAAACTGGGAAATTTCTATAATTCATCACAGAATATATAATATAGCAGGATATTTGCTATCAAAAAAAGTAAACAAGAAATTTTGTTTAATGGGGTTAATTTAACAAGAGGTCAATGACCTTGATAGGTTTTTGATAGCTAGATCAGCATTCCTGTGAAGTTTCATGAAAATCTGTCAAGTAGTTTCAGAGGAGTACTTGCTACAAGTTTTTACTATATAACTCGTATGTAAACAAAGATGGCCGTGGCAGCCATGTTTAATGTTAAATCAAACTAATTTTCAACAAGGATCAACATCATGTCATGCTGATCATTTTAGATTTCTTGGCGATCTGAAATTTGGCTACGATCAACTAGACATTAAGAGCAACAATCCTGTGAAGTTTCATGAAAATCCGTCAAGTAATTTCAGAGGATTAGTCGCTACACGCTGTTACTAGATAACTATGTAAACAAAAATGGCTGCTGGCAGACATGTTTAATGTTGAATAAAAATTATTTCGGCAATCACCAACCTCATGTCATGCTGATTGTTTTAGGAAAAGTCCCATATCAATATCACTTATAGTTTTCACGTTTCCAGCCGGCCTGAAACTTTGCTAGGATCAACTAGACATCAAGAGCAACATTCCTGTGAAGTTTCATGAAAATCAGTCCGGTAGTTTCAGAGGAGTAGTTGCTAAAAGGTTTTACTATATAACTGTATGTAAACAAAGATGGCCGATGGCGGCAATGTTTAATGTCAAATCAAAATAATTTTCGACAAGGATCAACATCATGTCATGTCGATCATTTTTGAAAAAGTCCCATATCAATATCACTCATAGTTTTCACGGCAAAAATCTAGGGTAAAACTTATTGAAAGTTATGAAAGTCATGGGAAAAGTTTTGTGCCGACTATGTCTCGGTTTTCGCTAAAGTGGCTGAACAAAGCTCTGAGATTTAATATATACTTACTCCATACATATGCGTTCAGGGCCTCTCCCAGTATGTATATACTAACAAAGAAGGCCAGTAATACTGTGATGAATATGACCCTTTGATGTGGCTCCATCACCTGTAGGACCGGATATACCCAGATATCGGCATAGTACGCCACCCACAGAATCCTGAAATCAAAACGTGTCACGTGTAATTTATTTTTATCGGCATTAGTTTATTCTTTGTTCTGCTGTTGGCGTAATAGTTTTTTTTTTGTACTTTTAACTCAGGAGCCTAGTGGCAGACATAACCTAAAAGCGCTTCTTGATAATAAAGGTGCATATTAAGTCGTGATGCATTTTATATAGTATGCATGCTTTGCATCGAGCCACAACATCGGAGGCATATATAATAATCAGATATTTATTATTGTTTTTACGACACTCATTAGTACAATTATTTAAAATCTGCTAGAATTACAGTTCATAAGTAAAGCAGATATTGAGCATAAGCAAATACCGTAACTGTCTGATTTTTATTCAGTGAAATGTATTATACATGGTCTTCCACAGAAATAATTTAAGGGATAGGGGAAATTAAATTTGAATATCATGGGGTGAGTGTGCGAGGGAGTTATCCTTCAAGTGACCAATATTTTTAGGGATCATGATTTATTTAGATGCAATTTGAAGTATATTTCAACTGTAAATCAAAGGATTTTTAAGAAGTATAGCCTACAAGGAGCTATTTATAGATTTTGCAGGTTTATTGGTGTTTTTAAGGGATAGGGCAGAGAGATTAAAGGATAGGAGGTCAATTAAGGAGTAAGGGGAAATTAGATTTTAGAATTAAGGGATAGGGGGAATATGCTCTTAAATGACCTGTGGAAGACCCTGGTATACATGGAAACATAAGCACAGACCCTAGAAAGTCTGTAGTTATTCTGTTGAAAAGAAGACGTTTAATTTATTGTTTGTAATCATCGCTGGGATCATAATATTTATGTTTTCTGTTGCTCACATGACATCCATTAGCGCATTAGGTGTTGATTATAGTACGTTTTCAATCATGTAACTGTCACGTGTGTAACTGTCACGTGTGTAACTGTCATGTGTAGCTCAGACGGTAATGCACACGTCCCTTATTACCCGCGTTTAGCATGGGCTTGGCATTTAACCCAACAAAGCGTTACTTTTTTTTGTACAGCTATTTAATTCCAACAAAACATCTTGTTCAGTCGCGTAGCATGGTAATTTTCCAACATACTCGCGGTTGCATGTGGGAGAGGGGAAAGTCCTATAGTATACCCTTCTCCCTTAACTTTCAATGAATTATTTTTATTTTTTTCAACTTTCATTTTCGATTTTCAATGTTACTCATGTGAGTATTCGAGTATGCCAAGCTACGCTGCTGTTATTTTTATTTAATAATGGTAGTTGTTTGTACCATTAATGCTTGTTAATTATTTTGAGTTTTATAAACTAAATGTTACCGTAGAATATACTTGCTAAAGGGACACACAGCAATCTAGATCGTTTAAAATACACTGCATCCCATTAATGTTTCTACATAACTTGCATATTTGCAAATAATTAGTAACCCTTAACCCCCTACATAGATATAATGGGCTGTTCTTTTCTTTGAATTAAGACCATTCCATTTATGTGACAAATGGGTGTTTTGGGGAAAATGACTGATCAGCAGCTTTTACACTGGCAGGCTGATCTGGGTTTACAATGGACGCAAAGGCTATTATAGTCATGCTTCGCGGGTTAATGGTTAAAAATCATTTGAATAGTTCAAAGCATATTGCTTTTTCATATTATGATTATACTGCACCATAAAAGTATTTAAAAAATATGGTAGAAAACTGAAGCAAACTTGAAAACTATTACATTGTACTTTATTACATGTTATTTAAATATATGCAAGTAGGTTTCAAGTCAGACTGATACTGGATTAAACAAATGGAGGTGCAAATTGTCCCTTTAAAATGTAAAGTGAAACAGTTGAAACGGATTCCGAATATTTTGTCAACGGTTTCATATTTTTATATGAAACAGTTGACAAAATATTCGGAATTTTGTCAACTGTTTCATATTTTTATATGAAACAGTTGACAAAATATTCGGAATCCGTCAAGGCAAAGATTCAGCCTTCACTAGTGTATCATGATATTTATGTCATGACTTTATTACACTCCCATGCCACAAGTAATGTGATGAATTCATCTATTAAACATACTTACCAAACTAAATAACCTAGCGCAAACCCCAGCAATACAGATAGTCCTTTCCTTTTTTTTGGATATTCATGATATATTAGGTATTTCTCGACCAGAAGAATGGGCAGTACTGTTGTATGCTGAAATGATAAATACAATACACAGTCTGGGAACTTTGAAAAACCATCACCTTAAGTGGTGATGATGTTTCATCACATCATAATAAATACGCGAACTCGGTACCGTTTTACAAGTCCGAGCTATTTCACGTTCCTGTGTTTATCGCCATTATTGTTGCATGTTGGTATGTTGGTTTATCGGTAGTAGTATAGATAGGTTAACACATGTGTTACTGCATATCATCCAAATGTTATCGAATTCTGTTTGATGAATGTTATAACATTTTCTAAAAATGTATAGACAAAAAATTTAGCTTTGACTTGAATATACATGTATCAAAGTATGCGTTTCGCGACAGGAATGAAATGTTTCACTTTGATCAAGTTGACTGTTTTTTTCTTGTTTCAATCTTGGTGATGGAAAACCCTCACATTGTGAGGGTTGGCAACATGTGTAATAATTGACAAAAGCAACACAGAAATATGTAAAAAAAAAAATGAAATCCAGTTTTGAGTAGGGGTGGGGGTGGAGGGGGCAACATGCGTAAGAAGCTATGTAAGAATTGACCAAATCAACACAAGAAATGGGGGGAGGGAGAGGCGGGGTGGAGGGGTTTGTGGCGCGGGGGCAACAAATATATATGTGTAAGAATTGACTAAAGCAACACAGAAATATTTTTAAAAAAAATTATAAAAAAGAGGGGAGTGGGGGGTGGAGGGAGTGGGGGCGTGGGGTGGAGGAGGGAGCCCATGCCCCAATATCAGTGAAGTATGAATAAGATGCATAATGCTATAAGAAATCCCATAATGCTATAAGAAATCCCAAACCAAAATACATGCTTACATGCAAACCTAGATCTGCCATTATTGCACATTTTATGGGCCATCACAATTTGGGTTCCATGTGAGCCCAGAATTCGCAGAAGACAAAATTACTTACCCAATCCTTTACAACATACTATAAGGAAACCAATTCCCAAATTAAGTTCAGCTAAAGGACAAGAAATGTAAGAGATATAGACCTGTAAACACAGCTTATATGCAAAATTTGATGTGAAACAGACACATTTTAAGGGCTTTGGGTTCCATGAGAGCCCAGGGGTTACAAAATTACTTAAGCAGCCTTTAAGATAATGCTATAAGAAAGCTAATGGCCATATTTGGTTGTGCTAGGGTACAAAATGTAAGAGATATAGACTTGTAACCACGGCTTACATGCAAAATTTGATGTGAAATGGGACGCATTTTATGGGCTATCATAATTTGCGTTCCATGGGAGCCCATGGGTTACAGGAACCCAAAATTGCTTTCCTTAAGGAAGATCATGGCCAAATGTGGTTGTGCTAGGATAAGAAATGTAAGAGACATATACTTGTAAACACTGCTTACACGCAAACCTTGATGTGGGACGCCGACGCCGGGGTGATTACATAAGCTCTCTTATTCTTCAAATAGTCAAGCTAAAAATATGCCAACTAAAATTATGATTTGACATCATGTTTTATTTAATGTTAACTTTGAATAACATTTAGTGGAATTGCAAACGATATTCAATTCAAAGGGAGGTAATTTAGGATTATCCATGTTATTTTATTTTATTATCATGATTATAGACAAAACATCTGCAATAAATGGGTCAAACTTTTTTATATTATTTCCTCCCAATTTTGTGAAGTTTATATCATTAAGCGGTCTTCGATTCACATTACGTGTTTTATAAGCACTTTTCATGTTTTTATATAAACAGAGGATAACTCTCAAACAAGAGGTCAATGACCTTCAAGCTCTACTGATAGGTTTTTGATAGATAGATCAGCATTCCTGTGAAGTTTCAAGAAAATCTGTCATGTAGTTTCAGACAAGTAGTCGCTACAAGTTTTTACTATGGAACTCTACGTAAACAAAGACTGTCGTGGCAGCCATGTTTAATGTAGAATCAAAATAATTTTCATCATGTCATGCTGATCATTTTAAAATATGTCCCATATCAATATCCCTTACAGTTTTCAAGAAGTAGTCACTACAAATTTATTTTATAAAAATCTATTTTTAGCCGTGGTGGCCATCTTGAATTTCTACCTGCCTGAAATTTTGCTAGGATCAACTAGATATCAAGAGCAACATTCCTGTGAAGTTTCATGAAAATCCGTCTAGTAGCTTCAGAGGAGTAGTCGCTACAACTTTTTATTGTATAACTCTATGTAAACATATTTAACGTCAAATCAAAATATTTTTCAACAAGGATCAACATCATCTCATGCTGATCATTTTAGAAAAGTTCTATATCAATATCACTTATAGTTTTCAACAAGTAGTCACTAAATAAATGTTTTTTAAAAATCTATTTTTAGCTGTGTAGGTCATCTTGAATTTCCAGCTGACCTGAAATTTTGCTAGGATCAGTTAGACATCAGGAGCAACATTCCTGTGAAATTCCATGAAAATCTGTCCAGTAGTTTCAGAGGAGTAGTCGCTACAAGTTTTTACTGTATAACTCTATGTAAACAAAGACGGCCGCTGCAGCCATGTTTAATGACGAATTAAAGCGATTTTCGATGAGGACCACCAACATGTCATCCTGATCATTTTAGAAAAAGTCCCAAATCAATATCACTTATAGTTTTCAGGAAGTAGTCGCTACAAATTCGGTTTTTTTAAATCTATTTTTAGCCGTGGCATCCATCTTGAATTTCCGGCCCGCTGCTAGGATCAACTAGACATCAAGAGCGTCATTCCCGCGAAGTTTTATGATCCCCGGCTTAAAGGGCTAAAACATAAAGAATGAGACTAAAATTTACAAGGAAATTCTTCTTCACTATAATAATTAGATAGAGAAAGCTTCAAATGCAGCAAGGGAGCTTTTTATAAATTCTGGTGTGACCCGTGAAGATCGACATTCCATGAATATATACGTACCATAACATGATTTAACCATGATGGAATAATCGCGTCCAGCCTTTTAGGATACACTAGCTCCCTATCAACAGCGTATATGCCCCAAAAGGTCATCACTACAAACTGAAAATAGAAATTTAAAGAAGAAAATAATGGTCTATTTATAGAATTTTTGAAATTCACACAAATTCACAGAGGTTTTTAGATCAAAAACTATGTATATATACACTAAACTAAGCCCCATGATCCGTCTGTTTAATTATTATTAATGGCCTAATTGGTCTGGAAAACTTGACGACTCCAGTTTTTGATGTGGAAACCATTAATATTATTTCAAATGATTCTTAAAGGCTCTGATATATTCTTGTTTTGTGATCAAAGTACACTTTGTTTGAATTTGTTTCTACTGTGTTGGATAATGAGACAAAAAAAGGAAAAAATTACGTTTATTAAAGTGGTCACATTGTCGAAAGACATCACTCTGTCGAAAGACTGTCAACAGTTGCCATTATTTACGGCATTGTCAGTTACTTCAAAGAAATGCTCACAAAAAATGATGATTATTTATTTATCTGATTTAATTTGTTTTATTTATTAAATTTTAATAAACTTAATACTGGAACAACTTACAGTTCCCACGGGGTATATCAACGATGCCAGGAATGTATCTGTAAATTTCTGAAGTCCTGTCTTCTTGGCCCCTTTATACGAGGGCCTGACATGGGAGCCCAAAACATCATTTGCAACAGACACGCCAAAATATGCTGTCTGGAGAAGCTGCAAAATTAAAAAAAAAAAAAATTAAATGCATGCATATATCATTTTGAAATTAATTGAACTGAATGATGTGTTATGGCTCATCAACAATAATAGGTTATTTAGAGCCGCCCCAGAGAGGCGAAGGATCCATTGGAATCTGGGAACATGCCCTACTCTTACTAACGAATAGAAACCTATGGTTCTTTAACGCGCGACTCCATCCAATTCATGGGACCAGACAGTTTACGTCCGTATCCGACGGACGCGTCTGAGGGAAAGCATCTTGTCCATGAATTAAACTGAATGTTGTTTAACGGCTCATCGACACAGTTATTTAGAGCCGCCCCAGAGAGAGGGGAAGGATACAAAGGAATCCGGGAACCATGCCCTACTCTTATTATCAAATAGATTCCTATTGTTCTTTAACATGCTCGGAGGATAGACCGATACACGGGACCGCCCGGTTTACGTCCCCATCCGACGGACGAGGCTAAGGTAAAGTGTCTTGCCAAAGAACACACCGACGGAACTCAGTGGCACCACGTAGGATTGAACCCGGGGCCTCCGGTTACAAATCCGCCGTGCTACCGACTGCGCCACGCCAGCCCCTAAATGTATTGGCGAAGAACATATATATATATATTCAGGCTTAATATATTAGTTACTAAGTATTTGCATAAGTAATTATTCATCACTATATATATATATATATATATATAAGGTGGGCGAATCGACTATCTCTATGATGGGCGAAACGACTATCCGCGAAACAACCGATGTGCGAAACAACCCGTCACCTATATTGCCTACAAAGTACGGTAGTAGTAAATGAAAATCTACATCTGTTTTAAATAATATTTTATTTAAAGTTTATAAATGTGTCAAAAACTGGTCCGACACCAGTCGAGGTGGGATGAGCTAAGCGTATGATTGCATAAAATCCTCTGCGACTTTTTTTCTTATTAAAGTGGTACCAGTAACGGATCCATTCAGTGATTTTTTTCAAAATTTAATGCTCAAAAATTCACATTGCGAAATGGGCCATGGGGAAAAATTCACTGCTACGGTATATTCTTTGTTTGTCAGTCAAAACTCGGGGTCGAGGTGGGTGCAATCCATCTGAAAGAAGACCGAGGGGGCGTCGTATCCGAAATGTGCCTTTAAGTACTTATTACACGAGCAACAATTTTCTTCAACACAACATGCATGTTGAACTTTGAACTTACAAAATTAATAAAAGTGATGTATTTGAACTTTCCAGCGTAGCCTTTATAAGAAAAAAGGTTTTTGAACGGTTCGTAGGCCTCTCCTACGAACAGTAAATTGTATGCAAACGAGAAAGCATAGTAAATAAATATAAATAAATGCCAGATAAAATCAATACTGGTCATGTTGATAGTTCAATAGTCTGGTACTTTGGCCACTACTACGCTCGCTACAGGAAAGGGTACCAGACTAACGTCCTCGTGGGTTCTGCTGGATTACTCGAGTGCGTGTGCGCAGTAATTAACGCTATAAACACGAGTAACTAATTGAATTGAATGTTGTTCACTTCTCTAGATCTTCACTACGTGCACGTCGTGGAGAGGGCACTGCCGATATTCAATACCTGAGAACTTGTCATTCTCAGGTTTGAATTGAATATCGGTTGACTGAATGTGAAGGTGTCTCCTGCGTCCCATCACAGCACACATCATCTGATGTCTCCAGATCTCTGAAGGCGGAACCGGTACGCGGGCTGATGCTGCAATGGACCTGTACTCAACCATAAACCTCTGGTCATCACATTGCAGCGAAGCCCACATTCTACCGTGGTTTTTCACAAGCCACAGAAGACTTCAGGGTGACACAGACATCGGGCGGTGTGTGCGGCGCAGGGGTCATACTGTGATGGGTGTGGCCCTAAACAAGACCGTCCCCCCTAGAGGATGTAGGACACCGTAGCGGATGTAGGACCTCCACGCCAGCAGCAAACGACCATGCCAGACCAGTCCAGACCACTTCACCGCCGAAGCGAAAAGTACACAGAGCGAAAGCGACAACCACCTACATACACACAACAGAAGCGACAACCACAGCAGCAGCACCAGATCAACCAACACACTCAACTAGAACAGACCAGACTCTATTGTGCCCATCGCGGCAGGGAAACTTGTCGTGTTAGTTGGCGGACGGTCTTTAAACCTTCGAACTACACACACACACACACACACACACACACACAATTGAATGTTGTTTAACGGCTCATAAACACAGTATACCCAGAGAAAGGGTAAGGATTCATAGGAATCCGGGAACCGTGCCCTACTCTTTATTATCGAATAGATGCCTATGGTTCTTTAACGTGCTCAGGGGATAGACCGATACACGGAACCGCCCGGTTTACGTCCCCACGCATCCGACGGACGAGGCTAAGGGAAAGTATCTTGCCCAAGAACACACCGACGAATTAACATTCCAAGACTTTTTGTATTACTGATTAACTCAGTAGTGAAGCGAGATCGTGCACACGACTGTGGTAGTATCGACGGCTTTACCTCCCAATACCTCAATCGTGAACGCTCGGCCAATCCCGTCATTCTTCGGGATCCCGCTGCGAAGCAGTGAACGAGATGTTGCGAATGTCCCATAGTCAAATCACGCTCACGGGCATACTGGGGGCTGTTTTCCACCTTTTGGTACGCAGTATTCAGGGCAAATTTAGAGAGAGTCATTACCCACGGCCCGGGTACCAGTACCCGCAAATTTTCAGTACGCATACAAAATAGGTTCATGCCTTCAAACTATGTTTTCTATGTAAAAAAAAAGCCTGTTGAAATCCACAAAAACCGCAGGACATCGTATTTAGATTCCATGATTGACCCCAAAACAGCAAAACGGTGAGATACAACCATTATGTCCTTTATATCACATCTCCATAAAATTAGACGAATAAAAAGCAAATTGGTTAATTGTTATGAAGAAATTCATGTTAAATAGTATTCAGTACTCGGGTCTAAAATGAAGGAGTATTCAATACTCAGCTCTAAATTAAGGGAGTATTCAGGGGGTGGGGTGGTGGGGGACACCCACATACTGTGGGTTAGGGCTTATTGAATGATCCTGGTTAGAGGGTATATACGCAACTGGGTTAAACGTCTAAATTTAAAATGAAAGGAAAATTTCTATATAGTTTCTTATTTAGCTGGTCTGCACTAATATTTACATAATGTCATTATATCCATAGAAGTGCAAAACGTTAACACTTTACCTTATTTGATGATTACATTTTGACTTTTGTCCCCGTCTCATTAAAATCAAACCCTTTATCACGCTACGATACTTTACACTACCATTTTAATGAGATTGACTTTTATCCCTCCTACCATTTATTATAACAGCAAATATAAATATATATATATATATATATATGTTTGATGTCTCTCCTTGGCTATGAATATGCATCATTCTTAGAGTATAATATACACGCCTGTTAGACTCCGCAACGGCCTCCAAAAAGAGGTGATAATACGACGTTTCGGAGACACTTCCGATGCGGTTGCGGAGAGTAAATTGAAGCAGCAACGGTAAGTGTGAATTTAATATTTTCTTTTTTTTCGGCCATAACTCGATATTTTTCAAAAATCGGGGAATGTGGTACAATGTAGGAATGTTTTCCCTTTCTGATTCATGTGTTGGCTTCGAAATATATTGAAAAATGTGGTCTGTAGAATTGTCATAAGTCAATCGACGAGTGTAATTTTATCAATTTGACATGGTTTTTACTCCGTTTTCCTTCTGTTTTATGAGAAATCTGCCCACGAATGAGGTCTATGACTTTGACATCACATATCTTTCATCGTTCAATGGAACAAATTCAATCGAATATAAATTGAAAAGAATTATGGTCATTTTTTATGAAGAGGCGGTGTCGGAGAGTAAGAGGCGGATTCGGAGAGTAAGAGGCGGTTTCCGAGACATAGATAAATAATATGTAAACGCTTGCAATTATTGTGAAAATTGTAGAATTCAATACGTTTCAATAAATGCCGTTGTTACTGTTTCGTCCAAGAATATATCTTCCGTATCACAAGTCAAATCACACTTGGTGTAGTCATGGTCCTTTTTAGACCTTAGTCTATTCTTACGGAGATAGACGAGGAAGCCCAGTTGGGTCTGGAGGCTGAACAAGTTGCATTATACATACAATATATCTCTAAAGAACACACTTATAAAACTGTTTCCTATAGTTTTCAGATGTCTTCGTTGTTTCCAGTATTAATTATGTTTTATTGAGGAGAATTCTGGAACGAGCTTGAAAGATGAGAATATTTTAAAAAGTCATTTTTTTCTGATATTGTTTAAAATTTACAACAGTGTATCATTTCGTTTAAAAGAAAAAAATGATACTAGGTTAGATTTTCAATATTATATAATACAAAGTAGGGAGACTGCAGAATATCAGTCATTATTTACGAAAATCGGACAATTTAAACAGCAAAACAAGAATATTTATTATGCCTATTTATAAATCGAAAATGAAAGTACTTCAAAAGTCATGGAAGAGAAAGCGTTATGCTTAGACGTTAAAATGATGGTAAATAAAAGCATTAGGTTTTACTTATTAAACTATGATCTCCTGTGTTTGTACAAACAAATAATTTGTTACAAAATGATTTATAAACAATTTATTGAAATATAAAGTAATCCGTTGGCGGTTATGCGTATGCGTATGTAGAAAAAAGCCATATTTTGCTCGGAAATGCGTCTTAGTATAGAGGCCTATCGTCAGTTGTGACGTAGCCTGTGTATGTATAGAATGGCATTTGTTCAATACCATACCAGTATGTACGAAAGTCAGGTAGGCATGGAATGAAACACACCTTTTTTACAATTGACAGAAAATGTAGTTATTTTATAAAATGTTTTTTGTTTAAAGTTAATGGATTTCTTCTTTAGTTTGAATTACACATTTATGTTAAACATACACGTAAATTATTGTGTAAATTGGCAAATCAAAAAAAGTTGTTCCATTTCATGCCTAACAGTCTATACTTGACGATAGATGCACATTGTTGCTGACCTTTTAGCTAAAAATATATTTCTGGGAATCTGATCCTCGGTAAATAATTGTTAGGGTGATAATAAAAGGTATAAGATCGGCTTTGAAATTGATGCAAAATGAATTAAAGTGTTTTAAACTTTATAAGAATGCACCCAGTACTATTATTGATAGAGGATTGTACTAAATAAATGTGCTTAACATTTATTTAGAATTCATTTGCATCTATTAAGCCATTTGGGATCAGATCAACTGTAGGTTTATATTCGACTGAATTTTTTTTATTGAACGATGAAATATAGGTGATTTCAAAGTCCTATACCTCATTCGTGGGTAGATTTCTCATAAAACAGCAAAAACATGGAGTAAAAACCATGTCCAGTTGAGAAAATTTCGCTCGTCGATTGACTTATGACAATTCTACAGACCACATTTTTCAATATATTTCGAAACCAACACATGAAACAGGAAGGGAAAACATTCCTACATCGTACCACATTCCCCGATTTTTGAAAAAGATTGAGTTAGGGTCGAAAAAAAACGAAAATATTAAATTCACACTTCAATTTACTCTCCGCAACCGCATCGGAAGTGTCTCCGAAACTTCGTATTATCAACTCTTTTTGGAGGCCGTTGCGGAGTATAGTAGGCGTGATATAGCAAGTATTAAAAGCGTGGTTTCTGTTTATCATTCATTAACGAGAGCGCAAGCGTCCATGATATGAATCGCAACTGTATGTGTTATAATATAATGTAGTTCCTGTTCAAATAAACCAATAATCTAGTTAACAATGCTTATTCAACTTGGGCCTCAGTTTATATACCTGAGCTAATCTGTCATGCAGCATGTCAGCAGTAATAAGCAAGCTTTCCATGCCTTTCAATGGCCATTCGACTTTGAGATATAGACCCGTAATAAATATTGCACCTTTACTGTTGTAAGAGAAACATAGGTGAATAAATAGAACACACACGCTCCAAGCTTGAGGGCTGATACAGAACATTTCGAGTTGAGTTATAAAAAAACACTCTTCCGTTATCAGTAAAACATACTTTACGTCGGTCAACAAGTTATTGAGTTTAGCTTTTTAATTTATATACTAGTACATGTTTAAGGGAGGTTTTGATAAATACATTTACTTAAAAGTCCATGTAGCTTTCTCAGGTGGATATTTAAAAAAATATATATATTTAACTACTTATGGACGGGCCGTTTTATTTAGTACATCAAGAAAAATCAAGGGGCCCAAGAGGGCCTGTCGACGCTCTACTTGCTAACATGGCTCTTATAACATCAATGAAGAGAATGACTGCAATTTAAAAAAAATGGGAAGTTTTTGAAGGCCCTATCGTATTAACAAGGCAAAATATAGCATTTTTAACTAAATCAATAGCCATAACTCCGCTGTTACTGGTCCGATCTTGCTGGTTTTCGAACTTGGCCAGTAGAGCTAACACAAAACAAAAACAAATCGCCATTCCATAAGCTCTGCTGGACTTGACCAGTAGAGCTAACTAGAAAATGAGACAAAACTGAGAACGAACAGCGAAAAATGTAAAATTTGACGAAAAAAAGACAGTAACTGTAATAAACGATCGATGTTGACGCTGAATCGATAAACATATTGTCATCAGAGGTAAATATCCTTTATATTTTCTAAATATTTGGTTGAAAACTGTGGGAGGAGACAGACACACAAAATAGTTTTTGTTTAGTCTCTCTGTCCGACAGAAGACACATCTATAAGTTTAACAAGAGGTCAATGACCTTGAAGCTCTACTGATTGATTTTGATTTCAGGAAGTAGTCGCTACAGACTTGTTTTTTGAAAATTTATTTTTAGCCGTGGCGGCCATCTTGAATTTCCGGCCAACCTGAAATGTTGCTAGGATCAATTAGACATCAACAGCAACATTTCTGTGAAGTTTCATGAAAATCCGTCAAGTACTTTCAGAGGAGTAGTCGCTACAAGTTTTCATTATATAACTCTATGTAAACAAAGATGGCCACTGGCAGCCATGTTTAACGTTGAATCAAAATAATGTTTGACTCTGATAACCATCATGTTATGCTGATCATTTTATAAAAAAGCCCCATATCAATATCACTTATAGTTTTCAAGACGTAGTCGCTACAAACTTCTTTTTTAAAAATCTATTTTTAGCTGTGGCGGCCATCTTGAATTTCTGGCCGATCTGAAATTTTGCTAGTATCAATTAGACATTAAGAGCAACATTCCTGTAAAATTTCATGAAAATCCGCCAAGTAGTTTCAAAGGAGTAGTCGCTACAAGTTTTTACTATATAACTCTATGTAAACAAAGATGGCCGCTGGCAGCAATGTTTAACGTCGAATCAAAACGATTTTCGACAAGGACTAACGTCATGTCATGCTGATCATTTTAGAAAAAGTCCCATATCAATATCACTTATAGTTTTCAAGAAGTAGTCGTTACAAACTTGTTTTTTAAAAACCTATTTTTAGATTTGGCGGCCATCTTGGATTTCACATCAACATGAATTTTTGCTAGGATCAACTAGACTTCATGGGCAACATTTCTGTAAAATTTCATGAAAATCCATTCAGTAGTTTCAGAGGAATAGTCGCTACAAAAAACGTTTACGGACAGACGGACAGACAGACAGACGGACAGACGGACGACGGACCCGCACCACGGCATAAGCTCTGCTGATCTCTGATCAGTCGAGCTAAAAATGGAGATTTACCGAGTTAATTGAATGAAATATTCCCCGCAACTATTTCAGAATCGAATCCGTATAACTTGAGAAACAGTTCCAACTTCGTTACTTTACCTAAAAGAACCGAATTGTTTTCGAGATCAGTCTTTCCGTCATCTCTAAAACTACAAACTTGAGATATTAACATTCGCGAAACACCATCACTTTCGAGTTTTAAGACTAGACTTAAAAATTACTTTAAACCACCGATAGTACTCCAATACTACATATTGGGTGATAGATACCTTTCAGTTTTACATGCGCGTTTGCAAAACAATTGCAGCAATTTAAATTGCTGATCTCGATATTAATCATGTGAGGGATAATCGCACTTGTATATGTGGTGATGGTGTTGAAGATGTTGATCATTATTTGTTTAGATGTGTATATTTCATCATTTAAGTCCTCGCAAACTTTTATACGGCAGCGACCAACTAACGGACGTGGAGAATAATAATTTATTTTATTTACTCAAGTTCAACACTATATTAAAAACACTAAACGATTCCAAAATCCTTAACTTTTTATCGATATACCGTTTTATTTTGTCTATATATCAACTGTCGCAATATTTCTATTAGCCTGTCGCAATGTTTCTATCAGCCAGAACGTGCGGTGTTGTTTCGGGGGGGAAATCTTCGTTTTTCCTTATCAAGTTCATATTTAAATGTATTGTTACAATTTTCAAACCGATAATGACGTACACTTTTTCAGCCACAGTGGAGAGAACTGTAACTAGTGTTGTAATAACTTGTAGTTCAATCCATTTGCATATGTTGCTATGAATATTGTGATGTTGAATTGATGTATTGTAACATATCTGCAATAAAATATTATTTAACTAAACTCAATATTTGTACGTAAAATTTTACGAAAAAATGGCCTTAACTCCGGTAATACTTGTTCGAATTTCACGCCGCATCGATAACTGTGGGAGGAGATAGGCAAACAAACCTTTCGGGCGAACGGACGGACGCACACTCAGACAGACGGACATGTCTACCACTCACCTCACAACATTCGGTGGTGGGGGCATATATTTTTTAAAAGTGGAGAACATATCATTTGTACAATACTCAAAGGTCTTTGTGTTTGTAAACAAACAAACAAACAAACAAACAAAACAAACAAACAAACAAACAAACACAAACAAATACTATCTAAGGCCAGTCTTTGTTTATACTGACACTTAGTATGCGGGCTTATATACATGACAATAACTGCCAATAGCGATAATTTAACAAACGGAACACGTCTATAACAAATATTCATTTGAGAGAGCGAGATCATCTTTGTTGTAACTTGCGGAAATAACCACTTTAAAAGTAAATATATATACACTTTTAAAGATGAGTCACGTGAAATGTATTCGTTTTATTATTTCAACGGTATGTCGTTTTATTATTTCAACGGTATATATCTTTAAAGGGACGCACGGCAATCTTGAAGTGTTTGAAATGGATGTCTCCATTTATATATCCAGTATCATTTTTGCTTTTACCCTGGTTACATGTAAATAAATCAAAGTTTAAGTATTCACTAGTTCGTCTTATTATACTTTAAGTTTTAATATATTATTGGTGCAATAATATCAAAAAATGTTAATATGCACAAACGAATTGATTAATAGTATTCTTGTAATTAATATTAATGATTGAACAAATGCAATTTATGTAGAAAAACTAGCGGGACGCCGTGAGTTGTTATAGAATAAAGATTGCCGTGTGTCCCTGTCCGTAAGTATTAACACGTATATTAAGCAAACGCGAATAACTGGCTGATTTATATTTGTATTCAGTGAAATGTAAACATGAAAGCATGTGCATAGACCCACATAAGTATGTAGTAATACATTCGTTAATTTGAGAAGAAAAAAATATCGTATTTATTGCTGGGACCGCAATATTTACATTTACATGTATATTGCTCACGTGATATCCGTTAGCGAATTAGGTCTTACATCTAGTGCTATTCCGATTACTCGATTTGATCGAGCATCGGTTAGTTTAGCCTTTTTTTCCGATAAATCTATTACAGTTTTTTATGATCGAGTTTACTCGGTTGTTTCAAAATTATAACTTATTTCATTCTCTTGCACTAAAATGTACAAGAAAAATAAATCGGTGAAATTTTAACCGATTCCCAACACTACAGTTACATCACCTTGCTTTCCCGTGTAGCTCAATGGGAAACGTGACCGTCTTAACCGGTTATGAAAAATGTCACAACGTACACACACCAGACAACATTGAATTGAATGTGTCCTCGAACTTTTCGAACAACCCTCATATGTCTCTTCTTTTTAAATACTAATACTAACAAATATTTAAATAACTGCAAGAATCAATATTAAGGATTAAATTCATCTAAACATAGTTGCCTACTCAATTATGTAGGTGTGTTCGAAGATATCAAGTCAATGAAGAATGCCAGTAGCGGATCTAGCGGAAGTCCGTCACCCTCCCCCCACCACCCCCACCTACCCACCCACACTCCAGCCCCGACCCACCCCACCCCACCACCTACCTAGCTACCCACCCACATTCCAGCCCCACCCCACCGCACCCCACTCCGATATTTAAACAATTTAAGCAAACTCTGTTCTTTGTTATGTGTGTTTGGTTTGTTTTGCTTTTTGCTTGTTGCGCACATACCGCCACCCGCCACCTCTTCCCACCCAATGCGTGGTCCCTCGCCCCCCGCCCCTAACCGCTATTCATGTTTAATATTACCACCCGCGCAAAAAAAAAAACATAACCTTAAATGCTGTATCCGCCTTAAATCCTGAATCCGCGTCTGAAAATATTCTTCTCTGTACTGTCACAAAACGGACATCAGACATACACGTACAAATAAAACTAGCGACGGAGACCGTGATATGAAGGGGCGAATTATGTATTGGATAACTTATTATGCTTATACCTGGATAGGTAAGTCAGTCATTATTGTCCATAAACGGACAGATTCACAGAAACGGCGGTATTTCTCGTGGTTTTCTCATCCAAACCCAGACAACTCAATCAATTGTTTTAAAGAGACATATTAAAAAGGAGTGTTTAATAATACCATATTAACAAAGCGATGACATATCAAGACTGATATCATATTAATAAAGGCATGGCTTTGTGGTTACTAATAACATTATGGTAACTAAAGGGGCGACATTATGATTACTAATACCATATTAACAAATATATGACATTATGGTTACTAATATCATATTAACAAAGGGATGGTATTATGGTTACAAATACCATATTAACAAAGGGATGCCATTATACTTACTAATATTACACCATATTATCAAAGGGATGGCATTATACTTACTTACAGATTAACAAAGATATGACATTATACTTAACGAATACCATATTAATAAAGGGATGACATTGTGATTACAAATACCATATTAACAAAGGGATGGTATTATGGTTACAAATACCATATTAACAAAGGTTGACATTATGATTACTAATGCCATATTAACAAATATATAACATTGTGATTACAAATACCATATTAACAAAGGGATGCCATTAGGATTACTAATATCATATTAACAAAAGGGGTGACATTATGATTACTAATAGCAAAATACCAAATCATGATTTAATACCATATTGTATCAAAATAACCAATACGTTTACCACCCCACCAACGCCCCCCCCCCCCACATACACACACCACACCACACACCCCCCCTCCCCCAACCCCCCCCCCCCCCCTCTCTCTCTCTCTCTCTCTCTCTCTCTCACACACTCTCTCTCTCGAAAACTATGCGAAAGTAGTATTTGATCTTATTTAATATAATACTCTAGTGCTATATGAATTACGATCTTGTTTAATAATAGCTATAATGTTATAATGACCCAACTTACGAAGCCAATGAAGGTCAAGAATTTAAACTTTCCCCCGTAGCCTCTGTCAGTGAATAGGTGAAAGTTGGATTTCTCGTCTAGTCCTATGTATAACAAGTCATAAATCAACGAATACATATAAATAACGAACACAGCTATATGCAACGTCAGTGTTATCCGTAACTTCACTTTGCTATTCATATTTAATATTACTAATCGTTATATTACGCTTAAAAGTCACACTCAAACTAACAATACAATAACAAACACTTGTGTACAAGGAAACGGAAAAGTTAGTCAAGCAAGTCCGTTCTTGCTGTTTAAATATTAAAATCTTAAGATATATTCAGCCATGCATATATTAGTTATATTTCCGGGTGGATGTCCGCTTTGCCTATCAATATATCAATCTGAATACATTAAATGTAATCGCTCGATCATTTCATGTCATGTAATAGACATATTTTCATGTATATTAAATGTCAGTTGTACATACATCTTAACAAACAACCGCCTCGTCTCATCTATTACTGACTGATGGGTTTGGTTTAATATTACGGTATCGCAATTTATTATCGAACCTCTGGTTGCTTAGAAACAGATATTTTAAATTACTTGCTTATTAGAAAACGCAGCGTACAGTTTTTTTAACAGTTCGAATATGTAGAAAAATGTGGACATTAAGGAACCGAACGTTACAGTTACTGACACACACATACATATACTATGCATTAAGTAGGCTACGAGAGAGACATGTACGGATCTAATACTCACCAGATTAAGAAAAGTCAGAAATTTGAACTTTCCACCGTAGGAATTCCATCCAATGTCGAGATATAACACATCATAAGTCACCGAATATACATACAATATAAAGAAAATTGCGTGAAAAGAAAACAGATCCACTCGCGCGAGTCCCATTGTCAACAATCGGATTAAATGTACGTCGGATGTTTTCGTTAAATTTCATTCAAGTTATTTCCCTTGAATAACTACGTGACGGGTCGATGTGTCATTGAAATATGTAAATGACACAGATAATACAATTACCACTAAATAGATGCATGCATCGAATTATAAGTAAGGAAAGCAGGTGCTGACTAATGAGTGAAAATACAAATAAATTAATAACTGCATACATGGAATGAATGAATGAATGAATGAATGAATGAATGAATGAACGATTGATTGGTTTTTTGATTGATTGATTGATTGATTGATTGATTGATTGCATGGTGTTTTACGTCATTTTCCACACATGTAATGTTATATATGACGGTCGATTTTTTGTGGCGAAGGCAGACCACCCACTTTTCCTGGGTAGAACCAGTACTGGACACCTCCAGCCATCCCTAAGAATCGACACTTCCTCACTTACAAGTCGAGCTCCCAGTGGGATTCAAACCCGCACCGGTGAGTGGCGAAGGTTTACAACGCAACGTCGTTAACCATTCGGCCACGGAGTGAATGGATGAATGAATGATTGAATAATGAATGAACGAACGAACGAACGAACGAACGAACGAACGAACGAACGAACGAACGAATGAATGAAGTTTAAGTCAATAAAAGTAGCTGTCTGTCTATCATGAACGAACGAACGAACTAAAATGCGAAAAAATGAACGATCTAACAAATTGATTTTAGGGGCTCAAACTTAAAATGTGGTAGAGAAACAGCAGGTATGGATGATATTTAAAGAAGATTAAATGCCTCAGCTTATGTACGTATACGGCCTTGTCTCAGACCCTAAGACTGTTTGGAGAGAAAAAAAACTGTAAGAATGGCTGTTCCAGGCATGTGCATGTTGAATAATTTAGTCAGGCATTATGTATTAAACATATAAATAACTACTTCACCCTCAAATTGATAAATACCTTGCGGATTTGTTGGGCAGATAATTACAGATTTACTTGTTACTGTAAATAAGCTAGTGGTTGCATAATCAGGGATTAGGCGGCATATCTAAAGGTGGAAAAAACATGGTTTAACAAATAAATCCAGTATTATATAAATTAAATTTTCGAGCAAAAGTGACTTAAATCTTAAAGGGACACACGGCAATCTTGATTTTTTAAAAACTCGCGACGTCCCTTAGTTACTACCCGTTGATTATATGGCACCAATACTACATTTAATCTTATGGTAGAATAAGAAGAGAAAATCAAAAGTATTTAGTTATATGCAAGCAGGTATAAAGTCAAAATGACACCAGATTAATAAAGCAAGACACACGCTTTCAATCCCGCCAACAACAGCCATATTTTAAAACATATGTACACCGTTTCTAAACCTACTGACGACAAGGTTTATAATATTATATAACTTGCATAAACTCGGTAGACGTACCATAAACATCTTTGACCAGCCAGAACAAACCCCGAAAACAGAGGGTCGAATTACGAGTTACCAACTCATAATTCCTTTTACGCATATTTATTCACGGATATTTTAAAAACTTTTAATCGGCACGTATACATATTATATGAACTTTACAGTTTTGATAAACGGTTGTGTAGCGTAATTTTGCCGTTATTTGGTGTTTTTTTTAAAGATGACCATGTGTCCCTAAACATATATACCTGGTAACTACCCAGTCCTGAATGTTTTATAGTTTAACTGACGATAACCATGTAGGTACAGAAAGTCGAGGAGCACCGAAACGAAGTCGCATTTTGGTAGTCGAAATTATCAATTGTGTTTTTAATCAAATGTTTAATCATGGTTTGTCAGTAGCGTACGATATACGCATATATCATACACACCGCTAAATCCCAGCCCGAGGCCGTCGCATGGACTCGTGGATCCAGCCTTTCTGCTACTCTGCAAACCGGCTGTATCATCAGTTCGGCGAGGAGTGGAATTCTTTCGTCGGATGTCTTGGCTCTAGACACTACATACCAGATCTGCGCCGATCAGGCTGGTCAAGTGCTAGTCTGGAAGTGGTTAAAGTTACGCTACTATCTACACTAGGCCTAGGTCAGAATTGAATTGAATTGAATTGAATTGGGATTTTAAGGCGCATCAACACATGAAAGGTTATATGGCGCCTAACAGGAATGAACATGCCAGGCTCATCATCCATTTACATCAGTAAAATAAGGAGAATGAGCCTAGAACCTTCTCACCCTGAACTGCAGAATTGCTGCAAATTCTATTGTAGACACTCCATTTATGCTGGAGCCACGTTTATTGTTTTTGTGCCACTGCTCTAGTGATCTGAAAGAAATGGCACCTGAAACAATGCAGGGGTCATGATGAAGACCTTTAGTGAGCATGAGCAAAAATGATAAAATGAACATTAATGGGGTGGGTGGGGAGGGCCGTATTAGATTCTCATATCTGGGCTTCAAACCTGTTTGAAATCATGAACTTGTCCCATTCTTGTAACATGGAACAAACAAAGGAGAAGATATTTGCACATTTTCAGAAATAAACAAGAACCGAATAACACAGTTCTTTTTTTAAGTGCAAGACTGTTCCTACCTTGTTCGCAGGGAAATAACTGTTTAATGAGACCTTGAACACACATTTGTAAATTCAAGGCTGCGCAGAATACCAGCAGCTCTGACCTAGGTTCCCCGTGTGGTTCCGAGGGCCCCGTTTGGTTCCGCGGCAACGAATAGGGCCACTGCAGGTCCCATTGGCGGGGTAGGCAGAGGGTAGTGATACATTTGAAAAGGAAAGTAAAATGGAAAGTTCAACAATTTGCAGACATTCTGGGGGTGCCAACCTTCAGTGAACTATAAAGAGGCTGAAAACATCAAGTGATCCCCAATTTGGTGGTCATTTTTGCTTGTATCTAAGATAGATATTTAAGAATATTTTGATTGTTTCATCGCAATAGTGGTATCTGACCTATTTAGTAAGTAGGCATTCTACATATAGACCATGAGCCAGACAATTTTTCGCTACCATCTCAGGTGGCAAATTCTTACTGGTATGGAGTACATTGTAGAGAAAGAAAAAAAACATGATTTTAGATCAGACTACACCAATTACCAACCAATCAGCGGGCTGGCAAAAGGTTGCAGGGTAAATTCGGAGCTATTACATAGAATCTCTTACTTTTGATTGGTTGACAAGGTAAACAAACCAAAAAATCTCGCTAAAAAATTAAAATTCAACGTTTGAAGAGTACTTATAAAGGTTAAATCATACATTTGTGCATTGTATTCATAATGTGTTGCATAATCAAAAAAGAAGTATATTTTACATTTTCCTCATGTTTCTTCATGCAAGTAGGTGGGTCAGCACCATCCGACCCAAACAGCTTTTTCAAAACATACTCAACGTATGGCTTATGTATGTTTTTTTGATAAAACTAAGATAGGTCTTTCAAAACAAGTAATAAAACACATAGCTTCCTACATTAGGGAACTCAGTACAGAGCTTAGAGATATAAGGTAGGCCTATGGAAAATGAATTGGTGTAGTATGACCAGCAGTGCCAACATTAGAGCTATCCCCCTTCTAAATAAAAATCAGGTTTCTTTAAAACAGCGTTTTCTCTGAAACCTTAAGTGGTAGAGGTCTAATAATTTGCATATGGCATAAGCTTATGGCCTGCTACAAAAATAAATTATATGGTGACCCTGGGATCATATTTGGCCCCGCCCCAGGGTGTTATTGACAATATTTTAAAGAAAAAAAACTTTTCTGGAACTACAAGAGCCTGGCGTCTAATATTTTGCATGTAGTATACGCCTATAGTCCTCTACCAAATTTGCTAAAATGGTGACCCCGGTGTCATGTTTGGCCAAACCCCAGGTGTAATAGTGTAATAGCCTGTTATGCATAGCTCCAGACTGATCGAATACCATAGAGCGGCCTCGATAATAAGGCATCGGACTTTAATGCTTCAGGACTTCGCCCCGCATGGGTTCGCTCCCTGACGGAGGCATGCCTGATGGGAAAACTTCACGCTGTATTTTATCTCCCTCTGATGTTGCTGTCCCAATATAACCTACTAGGATGTGTTAATGTCTCATATAACCCCATATAACCCCAGTTTCATTTAATTTCATTTCATTTCACCATACATAAATCTACAATAACTGTACACTCAGAACTCGTTGTTCATGTTGACTCCTGCCGATTTAAAAAAAAAAGGAGATATTTGTTTCTCAAGAATGACATTTGATTTTAAATATTTACTTTATGGGGAAAAATCATAGTTTCTATTTAAAAAGAGGTGGCATGTGTACAAGAATTAAAAAATAGCAAATGTTAGATTTTTCAGTTGTGTTTTTCCTTCGTTACTTTCTCAATATTTGACGAATTTTGTTCAACTAAAGAAGATACCACAAACGAGTGAGTTATTTTCTCCGCAGCAAAAGTCCCACAGATACTTTCTAGGATTATCCCTCACTATTAAAGTCTTGGAAATAAAGAAAAATATATGAACGTGTACATTTTAGGAGGTCTTATCTCAGAAAGTACTGCAGGAATTGAATTAGGGTTTGCTGCGGAGGAAATGGCTGGCTTTGTAGAGGATTGTGCGTTTTAGTTGATTAATTTGTTGCCGTGAACCCGACCAAAAAAGTCACGTGGTTTCACCATCTCATCGTGATATTTAAAGCGCGAATTTGTTGTTATTTTTTTATGTTTTGGTGTGGGTGTAAAGGATAGCACCACGGCTAGTAACCCAGGGACCGCAGGTTCAGTCCCAGCCAGGACCGATTTGTGTTCATTATCGAAATATGTAAACGTATTTCCCACCAAACCAGTCTTTAAACTTAAAACCTAGTCCCCACATACAATCAATGCGCCGCAAATAGTCCACACATAATGCCGAGAGTGAAGGGGCGCATATGGTACAGGATCTATACTCCTTAGAATTCACACACTAACTTTTTATTTTTTGTTTCATTTTTTGATTATTGTATGTTATTGAATCATTACACTCACAAAGTATTGTGATCAAACATGATGCAACCAATAAACCGGCGTACAGCTGATATGTCGAAATATCACCTCGGGGCCTTTGATTTCAAAGGGAAACTTCCGCATCTAATATGTCAAAATTTCAATTTACACCTTTTCCCCACGTGTATCTTAAAGAAATCACCGACACTATACATGCATGATCATTCTAGAAAGTTTCTTTAATTCAACTCTTCGAAACTTTGGATTTGCATTTTATAAATATATATACATATAATATACATTAAGAGTTACTAAACGACATTTCATGAAATAAATCGCGCCTATATGTGATTAAAGGAATTTAAAACAGTTGGACGTGCAACTTTAAAAAGACTAACATTAAAATCAAATAGACGTGTTCGGTTATTACCTAACTGTTACCTGAAATATCGCGTTTTGGTGGCGCATACGTTTACGTACGGACTCGTAAAATAATGCAAGACGTGGAACGAACATGCATGGCGTGCATTATTTTGAGTGTTGCACTTTTCGCCGTCGCATCATGCCAGATGTTCGACAAGAATCCCACCATTTATGACCACATGAAAAGTGGAGCTAACACAGTGAAGAGTAATCTCATAGAGTCGGAACTGAAAATTGTAACTGAAGTAAGTTTGTTTTTTATCACTCTTTTGGGGTTTTATTTGTTATGTTTTTTAACTATGTAGAAGTTTAAAAAGTGTACACAGCACCTTTGACGTCTGTTTTGCACACGCTCAAGCATTAAAAAAAAAAAAATGAGGAAAAAAAACGTGTACATTCTTAATAATTTAGATTCAAATACATGTATCATTTATTTTATATATAAACATTTTGATATAAGAACCATTTAAAGAAAATAACCCCAACAATGGCAAAATTACACTACACACCCGTTTATTAAACTCTATACAGGTGTTCAGGTCATGTTCAGGTTATGTTCAGGTTATGTAATATAATATATGATAATGTATATGTGCCGATTAAAAGTATATGTTTATGGTTCTTAAAATACCGGTGACTGAATACGCGTAAAAATGAATTATGAATTATGATTCGACGCTCCAGTGTTGGGGTTTGGCCTGGCTGGTAAAAGTGTGTCTATTGAGTTTGGATTCTCAAAATATATACCTCGTCGTCAGTAGGTTTAGAAACGGTTTACACCTATTTTGTTAAATTTGTTGACGGCGGGATAGCTACTCTAAGTATGGTGTTAAAGTTGATAGTTTTGTCAAGAAAAGTATATGAAAATGTTTCTAAAAGAAACATTTATGCAACTAATATTATATGAAAATCATAAGAAAATCATATTATAAAACTATCGTATGAAACGTTTTATATGAGAAGTATATATGGTACCTTTTTATATGAGAATCACATTAAGGTTCATCATATGCTTCTCATATAATAAATACGTGCTTAATTTGCCTGCATGTACGTCGGGTATACTGGTTTGTTTATGACGAAATACTATGGTATACTTTTCGTTTTCAGTATTTACCAGAACGGTGTAATAAAATAGACGAGGACGATATGTTTGGGGACCGCGGTGACGAGATATCCGCCGCCAAAGAAACGCTGCGACTTATCTCCGCCGAGGAGGGGGACACTGTTACTCTTCACTTTAAGGTATGGAGTTCATCGTACATGTGTTTAAATAGAACTACACCCAGATAAATTATATAGAAAGGTGTTGTCGTTCAAGAACATTATATAGGTGTACCGGAAGTAAATCAAATCCCATTGAATTGAATGCAATATTGTCCAAGCTTTCTACTTAGCCGTTTTTCAAAATGAAATTCAAACTAAGATACATTAACATGTTCTTAGTCATGAGACATGCCCCTCTAGAAAAATAAAATTCTGATCTTTGTTGACACCGTAAACAAACTGCATTCATTCGGCACCTCTTAAATGTGTTCTACTTTCACTTTCAAAACTTTCAAGTTGATAAATAAAATCGTCATACAACCATGCAAATGGTTTTTAGCTCTCATAAACAAGTCAATAAAGTCATTTCAGCCAGAAAAACAGGCCTTAAATACTCAAAAATGCCTTTTATCACAAAAACAGTAAGGGGTTATATATTTGGGAACTCCTTTCGATACACCATGCACGAATACCACAGTGATTTACTTCCTGTATACCTGTATAGTAGTTTTGAAAATCCCTCACAGCATTCGCAACACCTCGTACACAGCTTCGCGGTGGGATCGTTCACGATTCTCTCACTGAATAGTTCTGGCCCGAATGGATCAAATTGAGTTGAACGGAGTATTACGGCGCACCAACACCAAATCAGGTCATAGGGTGCTAAGAGAAAATATCATTTCAGGCCAACCCTTTATTCACATAGAAATACAATTATGCATACCAGTGTTGCTGGTATTTATGTACAGGTAGTAGAGACTCCATTGCTGCTGCCATCCTAAAACTGCATAGTCTAGGTGTCACGATAATAATAAAATGAAAATAACTTTTGGATAATATAGATAAAAAAATCGAACAGGAAAAGTAGCATTCAAGGACGACAGTCAACCACAAACACAAAGAAACAAAGAACGACTTTGAAGATGAACACACGGCCAAAAAAGACACCACAGACACAAAAGGGTTGACAATAGGGGCTACCGCCTTGGAACGGTCAGTGACAAAACAAGCCTTTGGAGGTTTAAAACCGGTTCTAGGATGCACCAAACCTCACACTTACCCTACTTCATCCAATAAAACGGGACAGGTGTAAATAAAGAAATCCCCGCCATGAACTATTCTCTAACATTAATAGGCATTATAAGTAAAACACAAAGATGCTCGTGTATAATATAAATAACAAAAATAGCCCTAGAAAGCCAAAACTAAGTTACTCAATGACTTGGCAGAAGCCAGAGCAACAAGAGAACAAACCATTGAGGGCTCGACTTTTGGATAAAGTCTACCCTAGTAGCGTAGATACCTATTAGGCCAAAAGGCTCGGGCCTGCACATAATTTTTCACATGAAATAATAATAAGAATAATAATAATGATAATAATGAAATAATAATGTATGAATTTGTTGAATTTTGAAGTGTGATTTTGCTAAATTTATATCTAAATATACGCCAAAACGCACCAGAGACGTCCTACGTTTTCAAAATGTTCCGGGGAAACATGCCCGGACCCGACCTGCACATCAAAAATGTCTAGCCACGCCCCTGTACCCATGCGGCTGGAGTAGGCCATAGCCTTATGTTCTTGCAAAGTACTAACGGGGCTTGTATCAAACTGACACAACAATCATGTGTTCATAAAAACAAGCCCAAACATCGTCAGAGTTCTCATTGTATAGAGGGACTAAATGGGTAGCGCCGTGAACTTTGAACCCGACATCTCCGGTGTGAGCCTCACCGGTGCCACTGTTGATTTGTTCAGTGTGTCATAGGGCAGGACATACTTACGCTATGCCGCGTCCTTCAAATGAGGACGTAAATTCAAATGAGGACGGTCACGTCTCTCTCTCTCTCTCTCGACCGTTCATGTGAGGATAAATGAAAATAGAAAGAGAGACAAAGAGACAAATGAGTTTTAAGTGGGGACAAATAAGGAGAACAATTAGGTCCTAACACATAATATATGAGGTCATTGTCACAGAAAGTTTGTCCTCACATGATCATGTGTATTTCTCCTCACATGAACGGTTGTGTCATCTCTCTCTCGTCTCTCTCCTCTCTCTCTCTCTCTCTCATGCGTGACAATGAGACGGTAAAAAGACACGCTGTACGCGAGTAAGCGAGTAAGCCTTGATGTTGATGACTATATAATTCTTACAAATGATTTACAACTCTCTGTTTTCAGGTCATTTTAGATGCCGACGGCACGGTGCTGGATAACTCCAGACAAGAATCCGAGGAACTTGGCGGCGAGGAAAAGATCACGCCGGCAGTTTTCACGCTTGGTTACGGCATGGTGATCCAGGGGCTGGGGAGCTGGGAGTGAAAGGGATGTGTATAGGGTAAGTTTGCATGTCAAAGGGAGAGTACTTTGTCAAGATACGGAGAATACTAGTGATATTATCATTTAGCATATAACACATTTAATATATGTATTTTGCCATATTGGAACTGTACATATTTGCCATATAAAAGAATTACAACGGGTTTAAACGTAAGAAAACCGCTTAAACCGGTGCTCGTGGGCATGAAAACCGGTGCTCGTGGTCAATGAAAACCGGTGCTCGTGGGCAATGAAAGGTGTTGTAACTATATTACCTCTCACGAACAGACTTCAATAAAACCAAGTCTGCGACTTTTCCTCTCTTGTTTGTGTTTTTTGCTTTCAAGGGATCCATTTTCAGTATTTATTATAATATCTAGGAATTCTAATTATTTGCCATATTGCAGTTTTAATTATTTGCCATATTACAGTTACAATTATTTGCCATATTGCATTTATAACTATTTGCCAAATTGCAGTTATAATTATTTGCCATATTGAAAATATAATGAGTTGCCATATTGGAAATATAAAATAATGGATAATAGCGATTTTTCGTATTTGAATTATTATATATTTGTAATTAGAATGATTACTATTTTGCTTGATGCAATATTCCAAAGAAAAAAAAGTATAATATATTTTAATATAAGGAATTGTACGTATTAACCTATCGTACAGTACTTACAATTATTTGCCAAACATTTTGCGGCCTGTTAAATTATCCTACCCGTTCAAGCCCGAGCTAGTTCAATGACTTAGCAGGATGCAATGCAATGAAATGAAACAAAGCCTTATATAGATGTTTTAACATTCCAGCGAAGTCCGGAGAATAACTATTCCACCTCAACTTGCATACGGACCCAAAGCTACAAAACCAAAAGAAAATACCAGGTAATTAATTCTTGTACGAAAAGCTTATTCCCAATAACAGGGCTACGACTTTTTATGCGAATACCTGAATTGAATTGAATATTTATTTTAAGAGGGTAGTAGCCCAGTTAGTAACCTAATCTTCCTTGAGGCTCTCTTTACAAACGCCGTATTAAACAAAGTCATATACTGATATGCATGTTTATAGCAGAATAACGCGAATAACAATTAAATGGAAATAAAGTGTTCACCAAAAAAACACATTTTACGATTGCAAAAACAACAATTTCAGCTGTATTGTGCTTTTTATCCATTCATACAATTGCTTGAAAATTATTTTAACTGTGGGGTGTTGTGTTCGGGGTGGAGTGGAGTGTGGGGGGGTGGGGTGGGTGTGTGTGTGTGTGGGGGTGTGTGAGGGGGGGGAGGGGGGTGGGGGGGGGGGGGGGGGGGGGGGGGGGGGGGGAGGGGGGGGGGGGGGGGGGGGGGGGGGGGGGGGGGGGGGGGGGGGGGGGGGGGGGGGGGGGGGGGGGGGGGGGGGGGGGGGGGGGGGGGGGGGGGGGGGGGGGGGGGGGTGGGTGTATTCTTGGGTCTGAATTATTTTTGTCAAATTATGCTGTTCCAGTAAAGGTATAGGTGGGGACACATGGGTGAAAGAAACGGGAATTTGATGCCGATATATGTACATTCAGATCTATATATCATTTAAAAACACTGAGATTCCAATCGGTGTGTTCTTGGGCAAAGGAACTTTCCCTTTAGCCTCGTCCGTCAGAAGGGACGTAAACCGGGCGGTCCTGTGTATCGGTCTATCCATCCGAGCACGTTAAAGAATACAGGAATGCTTATTCGAATAATAAAGTAGGGCAGGTTCACGGACTACTATGTATCCTTCCCCTCTCTCTGGGGCGGCTCTAAATAAACTATACTGTGTTGATGAGCCGTTTAACAACCATTCAATTCAATTCAAATTCATTTTAAACAACATACTCTGCTTTTAAACCACCATGATTGTATATTCTTCGCCTAACTTAAACCTTCTTTATCTCATAAAATATAAATTAACTTAAAAAAAAAAAAAAAAAAAAAAAAAAGAAATTAACTGAATAATAACATATTAAAAAACGACTATTTCAGCTGACGCCACACGTTAGAGATAGAAACCGAGTTGATCTCAGTGAAGAAGAAGGGATTAGTGGATCATTACTTCGACTTTCTGCACCGATTTGCACGTGTACGCCTTCTTTCATCCTCGGTCTCACGTTCTTACTATCCGGATACTACAAGGGCAAGATAGCGGAGAGAGAGAAAGATTACAGAGAACTGTGAGAAATAGACGAATAAGGAAGAATAGAAAATAAGACTGTGAATTTGTGAAAAGTAGCATAGTAAAAAATATCCTACAATGGTGACCACACATCAATTATATACGGAAACTGTTGTTCAAGGGTACTTTCTTATGTGGATAGATAGAAGAGGTATTAAGATAAAAAAAAAAAAAAAAAGTAATGTACATGTGTATTACACTATTCTCACCAGTGGGAAGACTAGAGAGAAGAACGAATACGTTTAGACAGAATGGTGTTTACTACTGTCAGTGGCATTCAACATATCACACATCGTATTTCGGTTTATTTATATAATATTTATTTTATTAGCTTTTATATTCTTTCTTCTCTCTTCCCTGGATTTAGTAGGTTGAGTTGTGCTGTGTACAACGACGTTCTAATGGATGTATTTTTTGTATCTACATAGAGTAATTAAATTTTAAACAGAACCCTTATTCGGGGTTCTTTTTAAGACATTTTCTGTCGCATAATATTTATTAAATTGATGACAACTTACCTCATATATACACTCAAGTGATTTGAAAACGCAACACGAATAATATATGTACAATATAATGTATGTACAAATATGCTGCTTTATCGAATGTACCATGGCTACGTAAGACCTTTCCTTCTGGGAAAAAATACTAAAACAACAAATAATACAGCAAATAGATATTACCTGCAATGTGTGCATTATTCACAGAGTAGCCGTTTGGCTCAATCATGTGAGCAAAAAACTTTAGGATGCAAAATTTTGCAAACTATTTACGTTTAAATACAGTACTGAACTAGCTCAGTTTTTGAGAAGTACCTTCAACATTGATGTAGTTCTTGTTACAAAGTGTAGTGTGATTAAAACGTCTACAACATCACAGTTGTGTCCTTTCTCTAGTTAACTGCAACTTTTTTTTAAAAAACACATCCTTGGGATTTTTTGGAATATTATGTGCAACAACTAGAAGTGTGCTAGTATATAAATATATAGCGGAAATTCCCGTGTTAGCGTTTGTCATATCACTTGAGTGTAGATACACGAGCGTAAATAAAAATGCTGCATATGGACGATCATTTCTATATACGCAGTGCATGAGATGATCACTCGTAGCACATTAAAAAAAAACGTGAAGCAGCCCGATATCAATATGTCATCATTTGTCTATAATTCTACGAATTCAAAAGTGTAGACATTTTATTTGCGGCATATGAATGGGGCATCTCATGCACTTTCCCAGTCTAGTTTATTATTATATATTTATATTTTATTAAATATATTTATAAAATTATTTTATTTAATACGGGTATTTTATTTCCGTGTTATTTTCCTTCGGCCACGACAATTGCAACAGAAGATGCTTGCCTAGCCATGAACTATTAAGACAAATGTAACTGCCCGCCATGAAGGTAAATAAGGCAAATGTAACAGTCTGCCATGAGTATTAAGACATATGTAACCGTCCCGCCGTGAAGTATTAAACTAAATGTAACTGTCCGCCGTGAAGTATTTAGGGCAAATAGTAGCTGTCCGCCATGAAGTATTAACACAAATGTAAACTGCCCGCCATGAATTATTAGACAAATGCAACTGTCCGCCATGAAGTATTAAAGGAAAATGCAAAAACAAAATCGTCCGCATGAAGTATTTAGACAAATGTTACTGTCCGCCATGAAGTATTTAGACACATGTAACTGTCTGCCATGAAGTATAAGACAAATGTAATCATATAGTTCAGAGAAGAATATGTTTTAAAAATTTTCTTTATATACTCAATTTAAAACCTTTGACACCCGGAAAAGGGGCCATATTTAGCACCCAGGGTCACCATTTGAACAAACTTGGTAGTGGGACAATAAGTCTACTGCTACATTGCAATATATGAGCTCCATGCATTTTGTTATAGAGAAGGATGTTTTTAAGTCACAACACTGTATAAAGAAGTATGTAAAACGTGACCCTGGGGCAAGGGGTCAAACATATTTCTTTATACATACGATTACGAAACAACTTCTTTATAATATTCACTCTCGATGGCTTCCTGAGTGGAACAAGTATTAAGGTAATGTAGATTAATTATACTGAACAATGTAAATAACTTCACCCTACAGATCTGGAAGGACACTCTCTACCACTTAGTACCCCGGGCTCACCATTGGTAGTAGGATCAAAGGCTATATACTACCATGCAAAAAATATTATGACCTCATCTAGCTCCTTGTTTCAAAGAATACTTTTTTAGAGATGTTCCTACAGAACGGTCTTGTGGGTTTCAGTAGAAGATGATTTTTAAACTATATGAGCAGCCATTTTTGACCCCCTGGGGACTACATTTGAATAAACTTGATAGTCCACGGGGTTGGCGATCATTAATAAAGAAAAACTGTCGAAATCTTGTTCAGTGTTTCTTGAGAAGGAATATTTTAAGATTTTGACCTTTTCTGACAATGGCCGCCATCTTGAAGTGACGTTGATCTAATATTTAACAAATCTGAAAGACATTGACCTAAGAAATCATCCGTATCTGGTCTAAAATTGACGAAAGAGTATTCTGGTTGTAAAAGCAAAAGTTAACGACGGACGACAACGACGGATGGCCGAAGACTTGATCCCAGCAGCTCAGTTGAGCCTTTGCCTCAGGTGAATAAGAAGATTGTAATTAATCTTTGAATTATTTTCGTTCCGTTGTAACATTGAATACCTCCTAACACCCTTTGCAGGAGGCTGTTTACATCAGACAGTGGCTGAAACATGGAAGCGATAGTGAGGATATTTCGATGGTACCGCCATTGACTTTGCTCTAATTTTCAAGTTAAGTCTATGCAGAAATACAAAAAAAAGTTAACAGACGACATCACAACTTATGGTCTCATGCTCCAGGTTGGGATATAAAACTCAATAAGCATGTTAATATTAGGTTTATAACAATATTTGCTATGCATTTCATTAAAACTAGAAGGGTGTATTCCACGGAACACTTGTGCGCCTGCCATGATGCTTACTGGTATTTTCTGCATAGGACAATCTAACTATACATACAGGGGGTGCAATCTTTCATGAATTATGGAGCAGATTTCTTTTTATTTGTTCAAGTTTATGAAAA